>CM038793.1:138942451-139054353 GCA_021764765.1 Vicia sativa | reverse complement strand
AATCGGAAAATATGATGGCATTGAATAAGAAAAAATGTTAGAAAAATGCAAATTTTAATTGGGAAAAAGTATGACATCTTTGGAAATAACATAAATATGCTAAAATACTTTTTGGGATTTTTGGATGCAATTTAATAATTTAAAACTAATTAAATGTGATTTAGGTGCAAAATTATGAATAAAAATAAATATGCATGCAAAAATTGTATTTTTTAATTTTATAAATTAAATAAAGGTTTTCTGGAAATAATGTAAAATGAAAAAATAATTTTTGATGATTTTTTAATGCAGAAATAAAAATATGAAAAGAATTAAAATTGATGCAAAAATATTAAATATGAAAATATGGAAAAATGCAAGTTTGTGAAAAAAGAAATCAAAACGGTCTTGGAGATTGAACTGGGGACACAGGAGGCATCTATACACATGAAACGCTTTAACCAACTGAGCCAGCTTACTTCACTGTTTGAAAACTGGAACGATTAAAAGAAGAACAAGTGTCGCTCCGATGCTCGGATCACGCGTAAGCCGTCTCTTTCGTTTGAATTTTCAAAAGCTAGCGTCGGTCTTCCTTCGATGCTACAGGCCCTGGCTACATGGAAAATCAAGCACACATAATATAAATAAATTCTAAAGCCATGGTTCGATTCCAGGCATCATTCCGAGTTCATTGGTCATGGTCTCGTGGTCCAATTTTTCCATTTAAGTAAAGCCCTAAATCGAGCTCAGAAACCCTAACTATGGTATATCACGATTCAGGCCATGGAAATTCAATTAGAGTGCCCAGAAAGCTTGCAAACACATCACTAATCACAAAAACAAACACAAAACATGTTAATAATGCATGATTAACAGAATACGATTTTGAATTTTTCAAGAACAAACCGATTTCGGATTTCACGATTCTGGATGGTTTTGATCAAAGTAAAGGTCTGGATCGATTCTGAATGGCACAAGGAACAAGATGGAATGCTTAAAATTGCTTGAAACCACCTAAATCCAAGGGTGCTTGTTGCTTGAGAGGCACGGTTTTTTGAGTTCTAGGTTAGGGTTCTTGAGCCAATTTTTTCGTTCTCTCTTGATAGGTATGCATTGTACATTTATACTGGATGGATTTGGAGTTGTTTTGGGAAAGAATTGATCAATAATCAATGCCAATCAAATTTGATTTTGTAGAAATCAAATCTTCAAATTACGATTAATTCTCAATCCAATCTTGCTATATCAATCCAATTTGAAAATTCTGGCTTTAATGAGTTGATTGGATCCCAAGAAGAAATAAAAATCAAGTTTGCAATTAATTTTGATTTTATACTTTATTTTTGATTTAATTTGTATTTAAATGAATAAATTCCAAATTAAATAGAAAAATAAAATAAAAATTCGTGGCATTGGGCTTGGATATTCCTAATTGTATAAGGAACAAGTTTGAATGAAGAAAAAGTAAGCCCATTTGCAAAAATTTGATTTTAGAAGCATCTCTCTTTGTGCACTCTTTCAAAATTGCCCAACTTGTGAATGGTGTATCTTGCTCATTTTTCCACATTTTTGAGTGTTCTTGGACTTTTTGGAAATCTCTAAGAGTCCTCTAACCAACATTTTTGTTCTCATCTCAATTGGAGTAGCCATGCTCAATATATCTTCAAAATAAAAAGTTGACTTTTTGTTGACTTTGAAAATGACCTGTAATGTTTTGAGCCATACCTCTCAAATGAAGCATTTTTTGGACATTCTTGTGAAACATGAAGTTGTAGAGAATTGAATTTCCTTCAAAACAAGAGTTGGTGGAAAAATTTCTGAGAAAGTATGAAGAAGTTATGATCAGTCAAAGTTCAGTTGACTTTTCATCTAGAAACCCTAATTTAGAAAGTTTGACTTTTGAAAATCTTGAGTTTTCTTGATGAATCATGATCAACCCTTGATCAAATGATGAATGTAACTTCAAAATGAGGATTTTGACCAAAATTATGAAGTTTGACTATATGACCATAGTTGACTTTTGTCCAATACAATGATTTTCAACCATCCGAGCAATTGTTTGAGGAAACTTGACTTGTAAGGCTTGAAACTTGACATGGAGAATCTTTGAAGCATATGAGGAGCATGAAGACCATTGGAGATGTTGGAAGTCTATCTTGACACGAGAATTGTCAAACCTAGTTTGGGTTTATTGTCTAGGAGAGAGTTTGTCCGATCAACCCTTGAGTATGGATATATGAAATATCTTGAGAAGATGGAGGGAAAAATTTGGGGTATATACTGACTGCCCTGTTCAATCTTCTTGTCTTTGGAAGGTTAGATTGACACTTCTTTCGTGACCTGAAGGTAGAAGATGATTGAACACTCAGTCACAAAATTTGCACTCATTGTTGGTGATGATGCGGGAATGGGCTTATAGATGCCATTTGGAGAAGAATATTTGGGGATGAGTGCGCTATACTCGAGAATTTCGATAGGAGAATGGCGGGGATGGGCTTAAGATGCCATCTGGAAAGATCGATCTTTGAGGTGAGTAAGTGCGCTAGGCTCTGTCGTTTGGAAGTGAAAGGAGCATGGAGATGGGCTTAAGATGCCATCCGGAGAGTCGTATGTTAGACTTCGTGCTCATCTTTGAATGAAGTTATTGATTTGTATTGATTTTAACCAAATATGTAGCATTAGAAAGCGAAGAAATGTTGACAAGTAGTCGGAGATGGGCTTAAGATGCCATCCAAGGCAACTGAGTCGTACGCTAGACTCTGTAGTTTCTGTTGATAATAAGAAGGGATCAGAATAAATCTTCGTGCCGGTTACTTTGAGGGAGGTAGTAATTGGAAAAATGTGGATATCTTCCCTATTGTGCATCGGGTGTTGATCCATTGCCTGTTATCGGAGGATAACCAGGGGCGGTCTTTCAGATAGTTTTCCCGTCGATTCGGGGCTTAATCCTGGACCAGCTGTCGGAGGACAACTAGGGGTGGTCTTTCAGATGGTTTTCCCGTCGATTCGGGGCTTAATCCTGGACCAGCTGTCGGAAGTGACTTTCACCTGTTTTGGAAAAAATAAGAGAAACTTTGATAGAATATTTGTTAGTCTTAAGCAAAGTATGATGCATGACAATGTATATGAATGACATATGCATGAATTATGACTTTATGAGTAATGTATGAATGATAGATGTTGTGGTATTTCAAAACATGTTTGAGGATTTCTGACTTCTGCTTGGGGAATTGAGTAGGTGAGAACCCCGCTTTTGAAGGAGAAGAAAGATATCCTGGATTCCTCTGATGCACTATTTGACCAAGTCTTGAGCCTAGATATTGTTGAGGAAGGTAGAGATTGTCGTCGGAGATCTCATACATAGACCCTGCTGGGGAGAGTCTGGGAGGAAGTCCGTTGGGGATCTTGCATGTAGACCCTGTTGGGAAGAATTAGGTGGCGCTCTACTAGGGATTTTGAGCGTAGATCTCGCTGTAGGACGTTTGATGGTTGCTGGAAGATCGGGTTGGGGTCCGTTGGAATCTCATTGAGGAATAGGAGATGTAGATTCTCTCGGTGTACCTCGACCAGTCTCGAGTTTGGATACACTTCTTTGGAGAAAAGGAGAATTGTTGAGAGATATCCGTGGGATAAACATCTTAGCTGGGGATGAAGTTTCTTGCTTGAGGCGATGTAACATTTCTCGTTGAGTGGAATCCTTTCTCGTGGATTAACATATACTCTCTTGGGGAGGTTTAGTGAGTGACACTCTGCGGAGATTATGCTCTGTGGGGAATGTTTTGGTGACCTTTGTTGTCATCTCAATTCACGGAGCACATGTAGCAATTACTTTTGTTCGTTCACTTTTCGCATGTTTGTGATTAGATTCTTATTGTCAAATCGCATAGTCATTCAAAACAAACGTTGGACATATGCAAACGACAATAGTGAAAATTGTAAAGAAAGAATCGCATTTATTTGGAAGGTGGCGTATGGCCAAGTAGTTCATACACAAGAAAAGTAAAAGCTATGCGAGAAACAATCTCGTTAAGTTCCAACTATGCTAGTACTCATATATTTCGACTATCTCATCTCCTTGTTGTCGTTAGAAAGTGAGTAGGTGATCTTTGCCATTTGAATCTTGAATGCTAATAGTAGTAGAAGCGGTGATACGGAAGAGACATAGTAAATGCGCTTAAATCCCTAACTTTGCCTAGACCGCCCTTCGGGTTTTCGATCTACCGGATACCCTTTTTGCCCAAGCCGCCTTTTGGTTTTCGACTTGGGTGTACATGTTTGCATATATCCTTAACTTTTGCCCAAACCTCTTTGGTTCGCCAGATGCCCTTATTTTTGCCTAGGTTACGTCCGACCTGCGGGTCTCTTCATGCGTAGTATTTTTGACTATGTCTGCATTCACGAGGTGTGAAGTCTTCACCATCCATGGTGCTAAGTATCATAGCTCATTTGAAAAATCATCTTGACTACAAACGGTCCCTCGTAGGTGGGAGTCCATTTGCCTGGGATCACCTTGTGGAAGAATGATGCGCTTGACTACTAGATCACCGACTTGGTAGACTCGGTGCTTGACCTTCTTTAAATGCTCACGATCATTCGT
The DNA here is from genome assembly GCA_021764765.1 of Vicia sativa. Taxonomy (NCBI): domain Eukaryota; kingdom Viridiplantae; phylum Streptophyta; class Magnoliopsida; order Fabales; family Fabaceae; genus Vicia; species Vicia sativa. The sequence goes on along the minus strand of CM038793.1, from coordinate 139,049,777 downwards.
TTACGATAAATGTCCATGGCGGATGGGCCAGTCGTTCTCATCAATCAAGTTAATTTGGTCAAGGCAGTGGACCCAATCTTCTTCGTCTAACTCTGCGTCACGGAGGACTCGGTTGAGGGTATCGAACTTGATGGGTAAGGCAGCTTCCATACCGTATACAAGAAGGGGTTGCCCTGATGTCGCTATGGTCACGATAACCATGAAGAGCAAATGGTAACATCTCATGCCAATCTTTGTAAGTCATGTCATCTTCTATAATCTTCTTAATGTTCTTATTGGCAGCTTCTACTGCGCCGTTCATCTTAGGCCGATATGGAGAAGAATTATGATGCTTGATCTTGAACTGCGTGCAGAGTTCAGTGATCATCTTATTGTTGAGATTAGAGCCGTTATCTGTGATAATCCTTTTGGGAATGCCATATCGACAGATAAGGTTATGCTTGATGAACGAGCCAACATTCTTGGTAAGATGCGAACGAGGGGCCTTCTACCCACTTGGTGAAATAATCAATTGCCACAAGGATGAAGCGATGTCCGTTGGAAGCGTGGGCTTGATTTCTTCGATCATGTCAATGCCCCATTGCAAAAGGCCAAGGAGGAGTTAAACGTTCGGAGTCTTTGGAGTGCGTGTACTTTATCGGCATAAATCGGCATTTGTGACAAGATCGGTGTGATCGACTTCCATGGTGGACCAATAGTAACCTCCTCAAAATCTTCTTAGCCATCGTATGTCCTTGGGTGAGTACCAAATGCTTGTGCTCTTCCATGATATGTATTCTTTGTTTTACGATCTACGCGTGAGTAAGCACAAGTCGTGGTTGCGCTTGTATAAGATCTGTTCTTGAGGAAGAATTTAGGCGAATCTCCTCATGAACTTCTTATCGTTGACGATGCCCTACATATTCCACGAGTCTCAAGATACCTCTTCACGTCATAGTACCAAGGTTTCTCTGTATCAAGCTCATAACAATATTGGTTCGTCAAATTTCTCGATGATGATGCAGGGAGCCTCGTTGTCCCATCTAACCTTGAACATAGATGACATAGTAGCCAATCGTCTGTACTAATTCTCTTCTCGTGGAATGTGATCAAAAGTAATTTCTTAGTAGGGATCAAACTCGAACATACTCTCGATAGAATAAGATTCGGATGCTTCGTATCCACTGCATATCATTTGATCACTAAAGCTGAGTCTCCATATACTTGCAAGAACTTGATTCTTAAATCAATAGCGACTTTGATACCCATGATGCACGCTTCATATTCGCCATGTTGTTCGTGCAATGAAACATAATCTGGCGGTGAAAGTGTCACTTTGCGAGGGGCGTAATGATGGCGCCAATGCCATTGCCAAGTCGTTAGAGGCTCCATCAAAAACCATGGTCCATCGGGATCCTTGTTCGGTCCTTCGTCCGGGCACAGTTCTTCTAATCGATAACTAGTAAAACATCTTCATGCGGAAATTGAACGCATAGGCGATAGTCATCTGACGATAGGCCAAATGATCGCTACTACACTTCCTTTGATTGCTTTACGAAGTCTCTGGATGTCATATTCGGTCAAGATCATTTGCCATCTTGCTATTCTTCCGAGAGAAATTGGTTTCTCAAATATGTATTTTATCGGATCCATCTTAGAAATCAACAAAGTAGTGTGAGTCAACATATCTTGTCTTAATCGACGAGCAGCCCAAGCCAAAGCGTTGCAAGTTTTCGAGCTGTGAGTATCTTGTTTCACGATCGATAAACTTTTGCTAAGGTAGTATATTGCATGCTCTTTTCGACCGGACTCGTCATGTTGCCCCAACACACATCATTGAATTCTCTAGCAACATCAAGTACATGATAAGAGGTCTTCCTTGACATCGGGATAGGAGGATTCTGTAGGTACTCCTTGATTTTGTCAAAAGCGATCGGCAATCGTCATTCCATTCCACTACTTGATCTTTCTTTAGTAACTTAAAGATTGGCTCACAAGTAGCGATTGGATGTGCAATGAATCGGCAATGTAGTTCAATCGGCCCAAAAACCTCGACTTCCTTCTCTCGGTGCGAGTGGCATCTCTTGAATAGCTTTAACCTTGGCGGGGTCAACCTCAATACCTTTTCCACGACAACAAACCCTAAGAGTTTTCGAATCGACTCAAAGTGCATTGTTAGGATTAAGTCTCGGTCTGTACTTCTTCAATCATCAACAGTTTAAATGATCAAGATGTTCTTCTTGATGCGTGATCGAGCTATCATTTCATCGGCGTAGACCTCTATCTTGTGATGAATCATGTCATGAAATAACGTCACCATATACGGCGATAAGTGGCACCGCGTTCTTCGATCCGAACGGCATAACCTTGTAGAGAAAGTGCCCCAATGTGTGATAGTCTTTTCCATGTCTTGAGAGCCATTTTATCGTTGTAACGGAGAAACCATCCATGAAAGAAAACTTTATCTTTGGTGTTGTCAACAGAACATCAATATGAGGAAGTGGGAAATCGTCTTTCGGACTTGCTTTGTTCGGATCTACGTAATCCACACACATTCGTACCTTGCCATCCTTCTTAGGCACGGGTACCACATTTGCAACCATTGGGATAAAAGTACTACTGGCCGTTGAAGCTGCTATAACTTTGGCTTTGATTTTCTCGACATCTCGGGCGCATGTCGACAGACTTTCTGTTCACTGGGAGAAAACCTTCTTTTGTCGGCAATCGGTGTACCACAATATCAATGTCAAACCCGACATGTCTTCGTATGACCAAGCAAAAACCTCAATATAGTCTCGTGTATCTGAACCAACCTTTCTTTAACACATTCTCAAGACCCGCTCCTATCTTGATCTCTTTACATCTTCGTCGGTACCCAATTCACAACCTCAACTTGCTCTTTGTGTGTTTGTATAACTCGCTCTTCTTGTAACAATCGCAAGTTCTCATGGCACTTCACAATCTTCCTCACTTTCGTCTTGACTTGGTAGATCGGATTATCGAAGTCATATTTAATAACACAAATGTTATTACGAGATTCGGAGTGATTCTGCGTGTATCACGTGGGTGTGTGAAACACATAGCTTTTGAAGGGGTGATAAAGTAAAGAAAGAAAACAAACAATTGAATGCAAAAGTCCAACGAATTTATTGAATGAAAACACGAACAACAGATAATAACCCTATGAATGAGCCATGATGCCCGGGCACTAGGCTTTCAAAGTTTATTGTTCAAAACATAAAGAAATACGAAAAGCAAAACAAAACAAGAGCAATTACTCGACTAAAGGAGATTGGTATGACGTCTTGATCTTCCAATTCTTGAGCCCTTGATCGGAGTTGGAAGATCCACTTGTTGATGTCGAAGTCGTGGTCGTCTTCTATAGCATGGATTCCACTCTGGTGATGCGGAAAGGAAGTTGGCGGCACGTTCGCGTATCATCTTGACCCTTGATGGTGAAGCCTAAACCAGTCTTGTCAGATTTGAAAGGAAGATCGGGGAGCGACCCAAGCGATCTATCTCCTTGTTCAGCAGCGGCTTGAGCATCTTTGTGAGAGCCATCCTAGGCGGGCGGTGTAATTCGGGGGTGACGAGAGTCAACAGGCATGACTCGGGGATTGTTTCAAAAGCTTGGAGTCTCAAAGAATTCTCCTTCCATCTCAAGGTCGAATGATTGTAGGGTGACCATATACTTCTTCACCACACCTTAACAACCTTCCCTTTCACGGGTACTTGACACGATGTAAGGTAGAATGTGATGCACCCATGTATCCAAGGCGTCCAAGTAGGCAAAAGTGGTAAGACGGATGTCCATGACAAAGAAAGTGGAATCAAAAGTGAACCCGACTTTAACAGGCTGATGAGCTCTCCAATCTTTGTTAGCAGAACCATCAAAAGCTCTCACAATAATGTCCTTGGGTCTCGGAACCAACCCTTCGACATTGAGTCGATCAAAAGCGATCTTGATAGGATATTCGAGGCGGAACGGTATCAGCAAAACATGAGACAAATAGCCTGCATTCAACGAGATGTGCAAGGCTTTGTTGTGTTTCTTTCCGGAAGAATTAAATCGACATCAGGCCTAGGCCATTGTTGGGCGGGCTAGCAATACAAACTTCAATGGTGGGTGGTAGTGTCTTGCGGCACATGAGCATTCTTGAAACTTCACCAAGGCATTAGCATGAGCCTCGGAGCATAAAAGCAAAGCAAGCATGGATATCTTGGGCGGTCTGTCCCAAGCCCACAACATTGTAGTCACTCTTCTTGATAATCTTGAATTTCCTCCATTTCTTGTTTGAGGTGTCTTGATAACTTCCTTTGGTACTACGGTTGAGCGGGATGAGTCACTTGGTTCTTTCCCTCTAGCTGAGGAAAGGGTTGAATAGTGGAATCGAAATTTGGAGTCGCGGTGTCTTTGGAGGAGAGATTTGGAGAATACTCTTTCGGTTGGGTCACCACTGATTGATGATGTTGTCAATGTCGGGAATGGTAGCTTCAAGCTAAGATCTTCAATGGTCGGAGGGTCTTGCTTGGCCATGATAGTAAATCAGCTCCATAATTCCAAGGATAGCCTTGTCGGAGGAATATGGGCTGGTCTTGGAGAAGTAATGATGAGGGGTGCCACTCTAGGCACGGATCGTGAGAAATCCTTATAGTGTTAACATCGGCATAATCTTATGGAAATCGTCACCCCATCCGGTTGCCTTAACATCTTCAATAGGAATCTTGTAGCTCGGGAACAATGTACTTCACCATGTAATCATACTTTCCACTTGGCTTCCCAAGGTATCCCACAGATGGTGACTTCATTCGCATCCTCGATCTTCAACTTAGACATTTCATCACGACCGCGGTGGTTTCGAAATAGTATCTCACGGTTATCCATCATGCCTTGAACATCTTCTCAACCAAGCACAACCATCAGTGCGAATGGGCACCAGACAATTCTCTGGGCATCTGGTTGACACCGGCTTGCAACAAATTCTTCTTACGATCATCGGAGAGAATGGTCAAGTCATCTATGTTGAAAACATAAGTATCATCCCAATGACATTGGAACTCTTGTCATGATTAGGCATAGGCGCGTTGATCACATTTGGGTCTCAGCGGGAGGATCAAACTCAATCTGCAGCTTCAATCATATCTTGAATCTTGTTCTTGAGCCCAACAATCATCGATTACTATGTCCAGGCTATTGGAATGGTAAGCACACTTAGCATTAGGATTGTATCTCGGAGAGGAAGTGACACTACGGGAGGATCCCTCAAGGTAATCAGCTCCTTTCAACATGTGTTGCAAGGCTTGCGACAATGGCATGTTGATCTTAAATGCCCATCTTCGTTGCGGCGTTACGTTCTGTGCGTTTGTCTCACGAGTTGTGTTGATGTAGGATTGGAGATCTGGCCCACAGTTGAACGCGGTCGGTCTTGGCTCGCACCGACCATACAGCATGGCTTCTTTCTTACCACCAAATCTCTTCGCGGCATTTGAAGATGTCTCTATCAGATCTTTCCACTCTTGATACCGACTTTAAGCTCTTTGTAAAATCAGCTCGGTGAATCCGGTGAAGAGTTTCAATCGGATGATTGAAGAATGGGCTGTCGGTGTTCCCATGAACATATCAACCAACTCCCTATTGGACAAGGGTGGTTGAACTCTTCTGCTAGTCTCTCCATTACGAGCATACTCCTTGAACTTCTCATCACGACCCATAGGATGCTTTGTAGTTGCATGCGGTGGGTGTCAATTGACATTGTACTCCTATCACATGCCTTGAAAGCGCCATGAAATCACTAAGTCGGATCGGTCATTCTCTAGTAATAATACCATCCAATTGAGTTCGGACAAACTCTCTTGAAAATAATGCATCCACTTTCTGTCATCGATGTGGGGGTTGATCTTGAACATAGGACTTCAAATGCGACTTGGACAAGACATGCCATCATACTTGGCAAAGTTGGAACTTTGAACTTGGGAGGAATCACCACACCGAGGACAAGACTCGGATCATCAAAATTCAGCCGGACATCTTGAGTTTTCCACAGCATTAGACGGTCTTCAAGTTGTTGTACTTGTCATCTTCATGAGTATTGGCCATCATCATAGTTCTTCTCAAGCTCGGTCATTGCCTTCACCATCACCCTTGTTACTTTGCTCATCTTCCTTCTTGACACTTCCTTGAGAGCTCAATTCACTGACCACTTTAGGACCACCTTTGTAGCGTCACGCCCATGTTGAGAAGACCAACAACCTTCTTCTTTCATTGATGAGCTTCTTGGATCTTCTTGGCCTTGGACCAAGTGGTGAACATCTGCTTTGGCCAGGCATTACGAGCTTGAAGATCTTTGTGAGACTGTTCAAGAGCCATTTACGCTAAAATAAATAGCGAGCAAATGAAAACCAATCTTGAATGCATGATGCAATGTTATGCTATGATATGCAATGTTTATCACGAATGCAATGCAATGTTTTCAAGGACCTTAGAGATTTAAATTTGTTAAACAAGCAATGAACAAACATTTATTAGTCTCTTTTTATTATTCTTTTTTTTTTTAAGTACAAAGATAGTTCAAAACAATAAAGAGAATCCTAAAGCTCTAAGTCTCCATGGGCGCTTCCTCTTGGTGCCGATGTAGGCGTTGATGTTTCGCTCCTCGTGAAGTAGCTTGGTCAACTCTAGCACTTTCTTCTCTTGCATGTGAGCTTCAAAGGTATCCCTTTCTTCTTTAAGCTGAATCAGGATCTCTTCAAGTCTTCAAAATCGGTAGGCATGTCGGGATGGAGAGCGGTATAGATCGTCACCTATAGCAGAGTTCCATAATTCTGGTAGAGCAGTGAATGGCATCATGAGTTTTGAGCTCGAGCTCGCACCATTTGAGGTAAGGTTCCCAAGGAATGGAGTTTTGGTGCCCCAAAGTCTTGGTATCGATCTTCTTTACCATGCCCCAGCATGTATGAACCTTAGTCGGTAATGCGGAGATCGTTTGGTCGAACACAATATCTTGGAGAAGCATATCATGTGGACCATCTCTTGAGCAAAACCAAACTGGCGTAGAGCTAAAGAAGGGTTGTAAGTAATACCTCCCCTTACCAAGTAGTGGTACATTAGAAATTCTCCACAACGCTCAATGAAGTGAAGTCCTTTTGAGAGAAAAGACTCCAACGGATATCCGAATGAGAGAGTGACATTAGTCTTTGAGACCATCTCAACCTTTGTTCATTCTTCAAGCGATGGAGGAAGGTGAAATAAACCACAAGTAGCGGTATACAACACATGAGAGTTCTTTGTCTTTTGATGGTACAGTGTGGAGAGAATGTAGGATGTCTCCAAGTAAAGTAGGCCTTTGGATTGCGGGTAAGAAACAACTTGATGGCGTTGACATCTATGAATTGATCCGAGTTAGGAATAGAACCAAACCATAGATTAGAAGCCACAATGTCTTGAAAGCATGGAAACTCATAACTTTGAGGAATTCTCGGGCTTTCTTAATTAAGAACTTGGAAAGTAAACCCTTAACTCACTTCTAGTTTCCCAATTGGCTTCATATAAAGGCGCTTAAGATGTAAAGTGATGCAATGTCTTCGTGCTTAGGAACCTTTTCTAGACGGTGAATGGCATTTGGTCAGAATAGGTATCCCAAAAGCTTAGAGAACTCTTCAGTAGGAACCAATTGATAATCTGGAAATGTAAAGCAATGGTGTTTCGGATCAAGAAGCTGGAATAGGACATGCATCATATCTTCTTCAAAACCGGAGATAACCAAATCAAGTAGATAACCATGTCTTTTGATGAGCTGAGCATGGTGAATTTACGAACCAATTCTTTGGTGAGAAGGTATACCCATGAAGTTGATTCGGATAGTCTTTCTAGAAGCCATAATCCCTACAAAAGCAGAGCAAAGATAAATCCTAGGTCCTTGAAATAGTTAGAAATGATATGCAATGCGAATGATGTCATGATGTCATGTTTAGCACACACAAACAATTCACACAATGAGCCTAGGTTTAAGGCTTGCAAGAGGTATAGGTGATTACCCACCAAAAGTTTGAGTTGGTTCATCTGTCCTATAATAGTAAGGTTCTAGGAATCTCACATCATTGATCTTTCTCGTAGGCGTTTATTTCAATACGACTACCAAGTGGTCGACCGAAAATATCCCAAAAGTCAGATCTTAATGAGCATCAGTATCAACCAACCTTAGTGCACCAAACCGACCATCTCACTACCTTCTAATGGCCAAGATGGGTCAATTAAGGTTCTAAAAGTTTAGTTAGCGCTTGATGACACCACGAAGCCAAATACTATCCTCAACTTGGGAATGAAGAGTATCGGGACATCCAAAGTGTCACGCTAGCCATCATGTTGACCGTTTTGATATCGTCTAGCGGTCATGACGATTATGCTACTTACCTAAAGGAAACCGGATCGGTGTAGGATCCCCACAATATAATACCCAAGCAACCCTTAAAGATAAAGCATGCAAATCAAACAAAAAGCGATAAAGGTGATCTAGAAATCCCTAAGGTAATTCTCTCTTTAGGTGTCTCCCAGTGAGTCGCTTGATTACATGATACGGTGAGCTGACTTTTAGTGTTTTGTATCGCAAATGTGGATAGCAAAAGTCGCCACCGACTTTTATTTTATCCAATTAAGGAAAGGTAAAAAGTACGGAAAAAGACCTTCGTTAGATTCGAGTAAGGAGAATGGTTATGAAAAGGAAGGTATTAGCACCCTTTCCATCCGTAGTTATCTACGGGCTCTTAGTTGCTCTTAGATCACTTAAAAATTGTGCTACGTGTGTTTGACAAAATGTTTTGAAAAGACATTTCGCTTTGACTTTGTAATGATTCATGTAGGAATGTATACAGTGTTTGGAAATGTTTCATTTTGAAAAGAGTTTGAACTTTGACAAAAGTGTGAGGTGTGAAAAGCATTTGATTTGAGCAAGCAACTAAAGTCTTATCACCTAAATTTGGTCGTTTCGTGTTGTTTCGTTCCTTTAGAATAGCGCTATCCATACCATTAGTTGGTAGGTAACTCTATTCGTTGGATGTGCGGACATTCGAAGGGACATCGGATGGTCATAGAAGGCAACTTGTAGGAAGTATCCTAGCACATTCGAAGGGACTATCATCATTTTCGTAGGCGACAATCGAGTCAAGATCATGTATTCGTGGCGACATCGTGGGTCTATGATCTTTGTATCGAAGGGACTATGATGATTTGTTTGAAAACAGCGGTGCTAGAATACCTCGTTCGAGGACTTGACCATTTGTATTCGGACGAACGAGAGAATTACCTAAGGGTGCATGTGAAAGAGTGTGTCAAATTCGGATATGTTATCTTTGAATATTAGAGTGATATATGTTGATTTTATCTTACCATACCCGCCTAGTTACTAGCAGTTTATAGGGTGCGAAATTAAAATGCGGAATGTAAAGTGCGGAAGGTAAATGTCCTACGCTATTATTACATGGCTTTGGGGCGAGATACATAATTTAAACTTGCGGAAAATAAAACCTAATTAAACTATTACATCCCATAGCAGATTACATGAAAATAAAATAAAATAATGCGAGTAAAGCGTCGAAAGCGGAATAACACAGTGAAGCGATAAGAGAAATCGGAAAATATGATGACATTGAATAAGAGAAAATGTTAGAAAATGCAAATTTTTAATGGGAAAAATATGACATCTTGAAATAACATAAATATGCTAAAATAATTTTTGGATTTTTGGATGCAATTTAATAATTTAAAACTAATTAAATGTGATTTAAATGCAAAATTATGAATAAAATAAATATGCATGCAAAATTGTATATTTTTAATTTTATAAATTAAATAAAGGTTTTCTGAAATAATGTAAAAGAAAAAATAATTTTTGATGATTTTTAATGCGAAATAAAAATATGAAAAATTAAAATTGATGCAAAAATATTAAATATGAAAATATGGAAAATGCAAGTTTGTGAAAAAGGAAATCAAAGGGTCCACGGAGAGATTCGAAGGGACACAGGAGGCACATCTATACACGGAAGCGCTTTAACCGAGCCGGCTTGCTTCTTTGTTTGAAAAGCTGGAGCGATTAAAAGAAGAAACAAGTGTCGCTCCCGATGCTCGGATCGCGCGCCAAGCTTCGTCTCTTTCGTTTGAATTTTCAAAAGCTAGCGTCGGTCTTCCTTCGGCCTTCAGGCCCAAGCTACATGGAAAATCAAGCACACATAATATAAATAAATTCTAAAGCCATGGTTCGATTCCGGGCATCATTCCGAATTTATTGGTCATGGTCTCATGGTCCAATTTTCCATTTAAGTAAAGCCTAAATCGAGCTCGAAACCTAACTATGGTATATCACGATTCGGGCCATGGAAATTCAATTAAAGTGCCTGACTTGCAAACACATCACTAATCACAAAACAAACACAAAACATGTTAATAATGCATGATTAATGAATACGATTTTGATTTTTCAAGAACAAACCGATTTGGGATTTACGATTACGGATGGTTTTGATCAAAGTAAAGGTGCGGATCGATTCGAGATGGCACAAGGAACAAGATGGAATGCTTAAAATTGCTTGAAACCACCTAAATCCAAGGGTGCTTGTTGCTTGCTTGAGAAAACGGTTTTTGAGTTCTAGGTTAGGGTTCTTGAGCCAATTTTTCGTTCTCTCTTGATAGGTATGCATTGTATTTTATCTTGGATGGATTTGGGTTGTTTTGGGAAAGAATTGATCAATAATCAATGCCAATCAAATTTGATTTTGTGAAATCAAATCTTCAAATTACATTAATTCTCAATCCAATCTTGCTATATCAATCAATTTCGAAATTTTTGGCTTTAATGAGTTGATTGGATCCCAAGGAAGAAATAAAAATCAAGTTTGCAATTAATTTTGATTTTATACTTTATTTTTGAATTTAATTTGTATTTAAATGAATAAATTCCAAATTAAATAGAAAAATAAAATAAAAATCGTGGCATTGGGCTTGGATATTCCTAATTGTATAAGGAACAAGTTTGAATGAAGAAAAGTAAGCCCATTTGCAAAATTTTGATTTTAGAAGCATCTCTTTGTGCACTCTTTCAAAATTGCCCAACTTGAATGGTGTATCTTGCTCATTTTCCACATTTTGAGTGTTCTTGGACTTTTGAAATCTCTGAGTCCTCTAACCAACATTTTTGGTCTCATCTCAATTGGAGTAGCCATGCTCAATATATCTTCAAAACAAAAGTTGACTTTTGTTGACTTTGAAAATGACACATAATGTTTTGAGCCATACCTCTCAAATGAAGCATTTTTGGACATTCTTGTGAAACATGAAGTTGTAGAATTGAATTTCCTTCAAAACAAGAGGTGGTGGAAACCCTAATTTAGAAAGTTTGACTTTTGAGCAAATCTTGAGTTTTCTTGATGAATCATGATCAACCCTTGATCAAATGATGAATGTAACTTCAAAATGAGGATGTTGACCAAAAATTATGAAGTTTGACTATATGTTGACCATAGTTGACTTTTTGTCCATCAACTGATTTTCAACCATCGAGCAAATTGTGCGAAACTTGACTTGTGAGGCTTGAAACTTGACATGGAGAATCTTTGAAGCATATGAGGAGGCATGAAGACCATTGGAGATGTTGGAAGTCTATCTTTGAGAATGTCAAACCCTAGTTTGGGTTGATTGTCTAGGAGAGTTTGTCCGATCAACCCTTGAGTATGGATGTATATGATATCTTGAGAAGATGGAGGGAAAATTTTGGGGTATGACAGGATGATATACGAGAACTCAATCGTAACTTAGTACCCGAGCTTCCTGCAATCCTGTCCAAAACTTAGAAGTAAACCTCGGATCTCTGTCAAACACAATGCTAGACGGAATACCATGCAAACTTACAACCTTCTCAACATACAATACCTTAACCTCTCCATGGATAATCCATTCTTATCGGATAAAGTGGCGGACTTCGTGAATCGATCGTGTGCAGATAGAATCCACAGTTCTTATTTGTTCTAGGCAAACTAGACACAAAATCCATAGAAATGCCATCCCATTTCCATTCTGGTGAATAACGATTCCATCATCCCGCAACCACGATGCTCGATCTTTGATTTACGGCAAACCAAACACGCATACGACTCGGCAATTTCCTTCTTCATTCACAGCCACCAAAATAACTTCTTCAAGTCATGGTACATCTTAGTAGCACCAGGATGAATACTCAATCCACTACGGTGTCCTTCCTCCAAGATACTCTTTCTGATCTCAGCAACATCCGGAAAACACACTCTATCACCAAATCTCATAACACCATTCTCGTCAATTCGGAACTCACCTCCTTGACCTTGGTTAATCAATGTCAGCTTGTCCACTAAACCAACATCAGACTTCTGTCCATTTCGAATCTCTTCCAAAATACCACTAGTCGACAACATGCCCAACTTGTTCGGAGTAGTCTCACATACCAAACTTAAGTCTCTGAATTGTTCCACCAAATCCAATTCACGAACCATCAACATCGACATATGCAGGGACTTCCTGCTCAATGCATCTGCCACCACGTTTGCCTTACTAGGATGGTAGTTCAAACCAAAATCGTAATCTTTGAGAAACTCTAACCATCTCCTCTGCCTCATATTCAACTCTTTCCGATCAAAGAGATACTTCGGGCTCTTATGATCACTGAACACCTCAAAGTGAACCATACAGATAATGCCTCCACAATTTCAACACAACGTAACTCTAAATCATGAGTCGGGTAATTCCTTTGAGTCTTTAAGCATCTCGCATAAGCCACAACCCGCCTATCTTGCATCAAAACACCTCCTAAACCCATCAAGGACGCATCACAGTACACCACGAAAGATTCTTCCGGATTCGGCAAAATTAAAACCGGAGCACTAGTCAACCTCCTCTTCAATTCTTGGAATCCTCCCTCACAATCTGCATCCCAAATAAATGCTTGACCTTTCCTTGTCAACTTAGTCAACGGTAATGCTAACTTCGAAAATCCCTCAATGAACTTCCGGTAGTAACCTGCAAGACCAAGAAAACTACGAATCTCTGAAGCATTCTTCGGCGCTTCCCACGAGATACCGCTTCTACCTTTGTAGGATCTACAACAATACCATTCTTGGATATCACATGACCCAGAAAACTCACTTCGCTTAACCAAAACTCACACTTTGACAATTTCGCATAAAGTTTCTTTTCCTTCAACAATTCCAATACAACTCTGAGATGCTTTGCATGCTCCTCATCATCCCTTAGTAGATCAAAATGTCGTCAATAAACACCACCACAACCTTGTCAAGATACGGATGAAATATCCTGTTCATGCTCCATAAACACACGGGTGCATTAGTAACTCAAATGGCATAACAGAATATTCATAATGCCCATACCTCATTCGAGCAGTCTTGAATATCTTCCGTATACGAATCGATGATATCCGGACCTCGGATCAATCTTGCTAAACACACAAGCTCCAACCAACGATCCATCAAGTCATCAATCCTCGGTAATGGATACCGATTGATCGTCACTTTATTCAATGCATTAGTCAACACAGTCTCATCGTACCTTCCTTCTTCTTAACCAACAACACTGGCGCACCCCACGGCGAAACACTAGGCCGAATAAATTTCTTATCCAATAATTCTTCCAACTGTTTCTGATTCGGCAACGAGATGTCGACATGCGATAAGGCGCCATCGACACCGGGCTAGTTCCAGGAATTAAATCTATGGCAAATTCCACTTCTCTTTCAGGTGGTAACTCGTTAACATCTTCGGAAACACCTCTGGAAATTCATTCTAGCAGTAACTCTCCACTTTTAGCCTTTCCTTTCACTTCCGTCAAAGAACATAACATGAACACCACACACCCTCTCGTAATTTGAATTCATCATTAAGCGACATGATCGCATCTTCAACTTTAGCTACTTCAGGAAATATAATCGTCTTCTCAAAACAATTGATATGAACCTGGTTGAAGACCAACCAGTTCATTCCAAGGATAATATCGAGTTGTTCTATAGGTAGGCACACTAAATCCATACCGAATCCTCTATCGAAAATAACGATAGGACAATTCCTACACACATCACAGTACTCACTTGAACCAGCCGAGTGTCAATGACCATACTTCCATCCAAATTAGAAATTTCTAGATTCAATCTCTTAGCACAGTCAAAGAAATAAAAGAGTGTGTCGCTCCGTGTCAATAATTGCAATTAAAGGTATGCCATTAATAAAACATGTACCTTTAATCAACCGATCATCGGCAACCTCGATCGTGACAAAGCAAACACTTTCCCACCAGCTTGCTCTTTCTTTGGCTTAGTACATTGCGGACGAGTGTGTCCTTCTTATACAGTTGTAACAAGTTACCCTTCGGGATCTACACTCGGCTAAATGACAAACTCTTCCACAATTGTTGCACTTCCTCCCATTTGCATTCAAGAGATCGGTGACCCAATTCACCACATACGTAACACCTCACGGAAGAACCGGAAGAACGAGTCTCCCCACTAGACTTCTTCCAACCTCAGTTTCGATTATTCCTATCATAAGGCGTACCACGATCCATCATCTCTCTTACCCTTACGGTCATCATAACTAAGCATTTGCCTTAGTACTAGTAAGATCTTCCTCGAATCCTACGATCAACCAAATCGGAAACCTTCTAAAGCGATACGATACCTTGCTTGATCTCATCTCGCGGACCATTCTCAAACTTGATACATTTGGAAAATTCTCCATCCGCATCGTTAAAGATAATTAGCATAATACTTTGCTAACTTTCGGTGAACTTCGTTGCATACTCACTCACAGACTTGTTGCCCTGCTTGAGCTCCAAAAATTCAATTTCTTTCTTACCCCGAATGTCTTGAGGAAATACCTTCTCGGAAAAGCTCTCACGAACACCCCAGTCAATGCAATCCCATCTTCTTCCAACTCAGTCCTGGTAGCAACCCACCAGTCACCGGCTTCCTCTGCCAACATGTGAGTACCATATCTCACCTTTAACCCCTCAGCACAATCAATCACTCTGAAGATCCTCTCGATCTCTTTCAGCCACTTCTGAGCACCCTCGGGATCATGTGCACCCTTGAACAATGGAGGATTATTCCTCTGAAAATTCCCAATTGTGCATCGGCACCAATCGCGACTCCCCTTGATTCCTCCGAGCACTCCAGCTAACATTCCCAAAGCCTCAGCAATAGCATCATCATTCCTTCCGTTACCTCTTCCAGCCATTGTTCTATAACATTACAAAACAATCTACATCAGCACACAAGTATCGACAGTGTTACTTAAACTAGTCGCATACTAAAAGGGATAACGACACTAAGACAAGACCGACTATGCTCTGATACCACTATTGTAACACCCCTTCTAATTACCCGCGTTTTATAGAATTAAATAATCAGAGTTTATCCACCATCAAGAGGCGTCACAATTTAAATCATAAAATTTTAACCCAAAACAGCGTCATGCTTCACTGAAGAATACTCATCAATTAAATCATACTCAAAATTATGTTTAACAGCGGAAATGAAACATAATTAAATCCCGAATACTTTACTCAACAGTTATTCCAGGATAATAAATCAACATAATTCCAAAACTATTAAAATATCCATTAAAGGATTCCAAACAATCGTTCCCCGGTGTTACATCTACGAGCACAACACCGACCGCGGACAAAGACTCGAATCTAAGGCTATCTCCAACTCCAAGCGGTTAATCACCGGATGCGAAATTGTTAAAGTAAGGGTGAGATTCGATTCAATATAATATGCGTTATACATTCTTAGATCCAACAGAATAACCGAATATATTAGTTCATCAACCAAACACAAGATCATAAACAATGCAGAAAACAGTTCACACAATGATCATGTATATATCAAACAATGGCAATTGCAACCTGAAACCATCCTAACATGTTACAATTCCATATGCAATGCGGACTCTATGCATGTGGTACCAATCGTGAACGCGTTCACCACTCTCCGTTTACTCGTGGAAGGCAGTGTAATCCATGATTCGCCCACAACCATTGGGTCAAGAATCTAGCCTCACTACCTCCACCGTGTAAGTCTATTGGCTCTGCAAGCTCACTTCGCACAATGAGAATGAACCAAATCAACAAATGTTTATGCATGCATCATAAAAGCATGCCATCATCATTCACATATCATGATATCAATACAAATCACATCATGTCAAATCACGGTGCATCTTATTCAATCAAAATGAATATCATATATATATAACAACATAAGCACCAATACCTCATCGATAACTCGTACCATTCATAATAGTTTCCATTATCCTTAACTACTCATTCTTTTCAAAAATCGGGCGACTATTTTTAAAATAATTTGGCAAAGTATTATTTTCTCTTTTCAAAGGTAGTATTTAAAATTTAAGAAATAGAAAAGCGGCACTCAAATCGGATTACGGTTTAGAAAATATGAATCTTCAAAGTTTTGGAAAATTTGGAAGCATGGAACCCGGTTCCTACCTATCAGAACCGGTTCTGGAAGTTTTCAAAAAGCGCTCCACTGTTTTTGTATAGGAACCCGTTCCTACCTATCTGAACCGGTTCACGAGTGTAAAAGTCCTGTTGCCAATTTAACACTGGAACTCGGTTCCTCCCACGAGGAAGGTTCCCACGACTGCTGTAACAGATTTACGCTACTTTTGTGACATTTTCCATCCTTTATCACTACCACACTTTCCAATACGAATTGGTATATTAGAAACACCATTTCATCATCATTTCACACCATTATAACAACAAACAAAGTAGTTTATTCATCCCTATCAATTATTTACATACTATGATCTAATTTCCAACACCGACACAAAATAGGGTTTATTCCTATAACTCCTAATCATAAAAATTCAAACTTCCTAACATACCCATTTATTCCTATGGTTCCCAAAACCCATAAAACATATTAACCGATCAAAACCACCCCTTACCTCGCGATGATTCTTCGGTTCCTCTCGGCGTCGACTTTTCCTCTCTTCTCTTCTTTCTCCAACTCTACGTGAAATGATTTCTCCAAAAACCCTTCTCTTTTCCTTTCTTTTCCCTTTATATTTCCTTTTAATATTCCAAATAAAATAATTAATCAATACTTAGTAATTAGTAGAGTGATTTACTCTTACACCCACCATTTACTCTGCACACCTCCAATCCTTTCCTCATTAAATGACCCAATTAATCCAAATAAAATAATCACCTAAGACTTTAATTAATTAAATAATTAAATTCTCACTTATTTAACATTTGAATTAAATCGGGGTGTCACACCATTCAAACATGCAGAATCACAAAATCACGATTCTGGTTTGCTCTAAAACTTTCAAAATTGATTTCGATTAATCATGCATATTTAACATGTTTTGATTGTTTGTTTGTGCTTAGAATGAACTTTTGAAGCTATCTGGATTGGTTAATTGAATTTTAAGGGCAGGAATCATAAGTTACCATGGCTAGGGTTTGAAGGTCCGAATTGGGGCTTTACGTTTTAGACAAAATTAGCCAAAACGATTGACACCATTGCATTTAGGAGATGTTTTCCAGTCAAACCATACCCCCCATATAAATTTATATTGCATATTATGAATTTTTGAAATCTGCAGGTGTTGTAGTGACGGACAGAAATTCACTATATGGTTTTGCTACGGACAAAAAACCGTAGGTAAAAACCTATGTTTTAAAATATTCAAATGAGGAAGACGAAGTTCTTCGCGCGCATTCTGGGGCCCAAGAATTTATTTCATTTATATTGATTTTGTTTCATATTACTAACACGAATGCAGGCTAGCTCAGTTGGTCAGGGAGGCGCGTGTTTTGTCTGGCGATCCGTGGTTCGATCCCTGGCATTGCAATATATTTTTAACACTTTTCCAAACTAACTCTTTTCCTATTTCCTTTCATATTTTTCCTTTTAATTTATTTTCTTTTCAAACAATTTTCTCATGCATTAAAAAATCACCAAAAAATAATTTCTTTTTGCATTTAGGTCAGAAAAATGTTTATTTAATTTTTGACATAAAAATTAATAATTTTGCATGCATTTTTTAATTAATTGTTAATTAACCATAAAATTGACTTTTAATTATTTTTCTCTATTAAAACCAATCCAGAAAATTCCCAAAAAATTATTCTATCATCTAATTAGGATTACTAACCTAAAATCTTTTTCCTAACTCAAAAATCTATTTTTACTAACACATTTTCTCTTATGCGAATTTCTTATCTTTTTCGATTATTATGTATTTGCTTACAGGTTGTAATAGTTAGGATTTATTTTCTCGCATTCTTTTTTTCAAATATTAATAGCGCTCATGGGATGTAATAGCTTAATTAGGATTTACTTTCTGCACTCCTATATTATGTAACTGCCCCAAAGCCATGTAATAGCGTAGGACATTTACTTTCCGCAATTTATTTTCTGCACCCTATAAACTGCTAGTAACTAGGCGTGTATGGTAAGATAAAAAACGAACGTAGATCACTTTTAATTACAAGATAACATATCTGAATTCAACACACTCTCTTCACACATGCACCCCTTAGGGTAATTCTCTCTCATTGCCTTTCGAATAAATGGTCAAGTCCTCGAGCGTGAGGTATCCTAGGTGCCTACAAACATATCATCATAGTCCTTGAATTAAAGATCATGAGTCGGCTGGCCTATGAAAACATGATCTCGTCCCTCGATTGTTGCCTACGGAAAGTGATGATCGTCCCTTCGGATGTGCTAGGATACTCCTACAAGTTGCCTTCTATGACCATCCGATGTCCCTTCGAATGTCCCTCTTACATCCAACGAATAGAGTTACCTACCAACTAATGGTATGGATAGTGCTATTCTAAAGTAAAGTAAAACAACACGAAAATGACCGTTCTGGGTAGGTAATAAGACTTTTTTTCTTGTTCTATCAAAATACTTTTCACACCTCACACTTTTGTCAAAGTTAAAACACTTTCCAAAAACGAAACATTTCCAAACACTTCGTATACATTCCAGCGTGAATCATTACGAAGTCAAAGCGAAATACCTTTTCAAAACATTTTTCAAACACACACACAGAAAGCAAATTTTAAAGTGAGCTAATAGCAACTAAGAGCCCGTAGATAACTACGGATGAAAAGAGGTGCTAATACCTTCCTTTAACCTTCTCACCTCGAGAATCTAACGAAGATATTTTGGTCTTTTCACCATCCCTTAATTGGATAAAAGAAAAGTCGGTGGCGACTCTTGCTATCCGCAACATTTGCGATAAAAAGCAAAACAAACTCCAAAGTCAGTTCTCCCACCGTATTACACTAATCAATTTTAAATAAGCTAATTAGATAATTAAATGTTTAACTATTCAATAAAAGTCTCATTGTAAGCCCAAGAGCAAGCGTGGTGTGTGCACAAATGTGTGGTCATTGTAACTTTTTAAGCTTTGTAGACTCGAGTAGTGAAAATGGCTCGCTTACAGTATTAGTTCTTTTTGAAAATGGTTTGTGCACCTTTGTGATACGGTTGATGACTTTTTAGGTTTGTATCATATATGCGGATAGCAAGATCGCCAGCTTTTATTTTATCCAATTAAGGGAAGGTAAAAGTACAGAAAAAGACCCGTTAGATTACGAGTAAGGAGAAGGTTATGAAAAGGAAGGTATTAACACCCCTTTCCATCCGCGTTATCTACGGGCTCTTAGTTGCTCTAGATCACTTTAAAAATTGTGCTTTCGTGTGTTTGAAAAATGTTTTGAAAAGGCATTTCACTTTGACTTTAATGATTCATGTAGGAATGTATACAAAGTGTTTGGAAATGTTCGTTTGAAAAGAATTTGAACTTTGAGAAAAGTGTGAGGTGTGAAAAGCATTTTGATAGAGCAAGCAACTAAAGTCTTATTACCTACCGTAATTGGTTTTTGTGTTATTTCGTTCCTTTAGAATAGTGTATCCATACCATTAGTTGGTAGGCAACCTATTCGTTGGATGTAAGCGGGACATTCGAAGGACATCGGATGGTCATAAGCAACTTGGAAGTATCCTAGCACATTCGAAGGGTATCATCATTTTTCGTAGGCGACAATCGGGTCAAGATCATGTATTCGTGGCGACATCGTGGGTCTATGATCTTTGTATCGAAGGGACTATGATGATTTTTGGAAGGCAACGGTGCTAGAATACCTCTCGTTCGGGACATGACCATTTTGAATTCGTAAGGCAAGAGAGAGAATTACCCTAAGGGTGCATGTGTGAAAAGAGTGTGTTGATTCGGATATTTTATCTTTGAAAATTAGTGGGCTACATTGATTTTAGTCTTGCCATACACGCCTAGTTACTAGCAATTATAGGTGCGGAAATTAAAATCGGAATGTTAAGGTGCGGAAAGGTAAATGTCTCGCTATTACATGGCTTTGGGGCAGATACATAATTTAAACTTCGGAAAATAAAAACCTAATTTAAACTATTACATCCCATGAGCATTACATTATCGAAAAAGAGCAGCAGTGAAAGCGTCGAGCGGAATAACACGTGAAAGCGATAAGAAATCGGAAGATATGATGAAATCGAAATAAGAAAATGTTAGAAACAATGCAAATTTTAATTGAAAAAATATGACATGCTAAATAACATAAATATGTTAAGATAATTTTTGGGTTTTTAGATGCAATTTAATAATTAAAAATGAATTAAAAGTGATTTAAATGCAAAATTATGAATAAAAATAAATATGCATGCAAAATATATTTTTAATTCTAAAATTAAATAAGGGTTTTCTGAAATAATGTAAAAGAAAAATAATTTTTGATGATTTTTAATGCGAATAAAATTATGAAAAGAAATTAAATGTTATAAAATATTAAAAATAAAAGAAAATATGAAAAATATTGAGTGAAGTTTGTAAAGAAAAGAATTGAACCGGTCCCGTGGATCGAACTCGTGACATGGGAGGAATCTTGGGCAACAAACGCCTTAACCACTAGACCACTTGACATACGGTGTTGGAAAAGACAAAATCAATAGAATTTGAATGATGGTCTCGATTATGTTTCAAGCGAGTCATTTCGCGTGGGGCTGATGGAGAGAATCAGAGCTTCTGGTCATGCGCTGCGGTCAATCGATCAACGGTCCTAGCCGATCCGGTGACGCGGGCCCTAGCTCGATGCGTCTTCTCCGGCGACGGTGATCTTCAAACACGAAATACAATTACAAGCAAAAGAAGGCCTAGTCCACCTATTTCGACCATACGGATTCAATGGTGTCGGTTTGGTTGAATCGGCATACAAGCGGTTCGAAGCTTTCGATTGAAACCCTAAACATGGCATCTCATGTTTTGGACGTTCAAACTCCATACGATTGCCCGATCGGATCCTTGGTATCTCAGCACATTAGAAGCATTAAAATCAATTGAAACACGGATATTAAAAATGCAAAATCAAGAAAGTTTTGAACATGTATGGATGGATATGCATCGATCTAGCTTGCTTTGATCAATGATAAGGTGTATACTTACTCAAACCTACCTCCTAAAGACAATGGGATGGTTTTGATGGTTGAAAGTACTGCAATTTGGAACCGATTTTCAAAAGTTTATGAAATTTTTGGCAAAATAAGGACTCTTTCTTGGGCTAGGGTTTTCTCCTTTTGTTTGTACACAATGCTGAGTATTTATAGAGGCAATTTGGAAAGAAAAAGGAGTGAAAAAAGATTCATCCATCAATGTGCAATATTTTTCCATTTAAAATAAATCAAATCTTTGAAAAAATTGATTTTCTCATGAATGGGCTAGCAATTTGGTATGAATTATGGGCTATCTTGGACTTCAAGGAAGATATAAATCCAATCCTTTTTTGAAAAAAATCTTATTTTCATATTTTACATGATTTAATTTTGAATTAAATGTTTTAAAATTCAAATATAAATCATAAAAATAGAAAATTACCATGGCCAACAGTTATGGGTCAAAATCATGTCATGAACAAGTTTGGACCAAAAGATTTTAAGCCCATTTGGAAAATTTTATTTTGACCAAAATGTCCTTTGTGCAATTGTCCAAAATTGCCCAACTTGAATAGTGTATCTTGCTCAATTTTCCACATTTTGAGTGTTCTTGGACTTTTGAAAAGCTCTAAGTCCTCTAACCAACCGTTTTGGTCTCATCTCAATTGGAGTTACCATGCTCAATATATCTTCAAAACAAAAGTTGACTTTTTGTTGACTTTGAAAATGACTGTAATGTTTTGAGCCATACCTCTCAAATGAAGCATTTTTGGACATTCTTGTGAGACATGAAGTTGTAGAATTGAATTTCCTTCAAAACAAGAGGTGGTGGAAAAATTTAGAAAGTATGAAGAAGTTATGATCGTCAAAGTTCGAGTTGACTTTTCATCTAGAAACCCTAATTTAGAAAGTTTGACTTTTGAGCAAATCTTGAGTTTTCTTGATGAATCATGATCACGATTGAAGTTTGATTGTATGTTGACCATGATTGACTTTTGTCCAATACAACGATTTTCAACCATCGAGCAATTGTCGAGCAATCTTGACTTGTAAGGCTTGAAACTTGACATGGAGAATCTTTAAAGCATATGAGGAGGCATGAAGACCATTGGAGATGTTGGAAGTCCATCTTGATCTGAGAATTGCCAAACCCTAGTTTGGGTTGATTGTCTAGGAGAGAGTTTGTTTGATCAACTCTTGAGGAGTCCTTGAGTATGGATATATGAAATATCTTGAGAAGATGGAGGGCAAATTTGGGGTATGACACACGATGAATAATTAAATGATAAAGCGATAAAATATTTGCTAACAAGTACATCATGTAGGGAATGAGGGTACAATTGATCGAATGGGGATGAATTATTACAACTCCAATGAAAATGTCTAAGCAAAATAATCAATAATTTAACAATTGAATAATGCAAGATTAATTCTAAAAAATAACTACTTAGACAATAATAAAAAACTAATTTAAACTATTTTTATATCTTTAAGAATTATTTTAAATGAGATATTTTTATGTTTTTTAAGATTGAAAAATAAAGGATAAAAAAACAATTTAAAATGGGATGCTAGGAGGTGTTGAAAGCGCTGCTGGCTAGGAAAGATTGCAGATAAAACACACTTGAACCGGCTGCCAAAACTCTGCACAAAACTTGTTCTTAGACACTTTCTCCTTCCTCACGTGTTTATGAATGCTTCCATGGCCGCTCATCTCTCATTTCTCATCTATGCTTCATCTCTCTATTTCACACGAGCATACAATGATAGAAAACCCTAAACCCCAAATCGGATCCCTCGTACCCCAATTTTGAAAGATTTCGCAGATTATAACAAGATTACAGATCACAAGATAAAAAAAGAATGGAAACAGCAACAGAAAAAGTTATGTTACTCTTTGATTTTCAAGTCTTCTTCTCTATCATTGTTTCTGGTTTGTCTATGTGATTCTGATTTATGATTTCTCGATTCTGTGTGTTGGATCTATTCTTTTTCACCACTTAAAAGTACTCTGTGTTGGAAATCGCTTTGAGTTGTTTGGATTTGGTGTGTCAGGTGGCGAGAGTTCTTGTGACAGTGTGGGTGTGTGCATCTTTTGAGTTTGTGGCGAGGTTGAAAGAGCTTTACGGAAGGTTGTATGGATAAGTTTGATGGAAGCGGAGGGTGAAAGTTATTCTAGTTTATGAATGGCGGTTGAGGTTTAATAGATGAGGAGTATCTTGCCATTTCTTAAGGTTTGGGGTTGAATGAGTATACGAGATTTGAAGGTTGGGTCATTTAGAAGAAATTTTAATAACTAGGAAATTTGGTGTTTTTTCTATCAAATATCTTTCTATACCCGTTTGATTTCTTTCTCCTCCTTTCAGTGATTTTGGTCTATTGGTCCGTTATAAAGGAAGTGAAGAGTGAGGGATCGATAGGTAATTGTTGAGAAATTGAGAGGATAAGAACAAGGGAGCAACATGAGTTGTAACTGAAGTGGAGCAGAGTAGTGGAATTGATAGTGGTGGAGAAATTGTATAATTTTGAGTTGTGTATGTACTGCTATTATTTTTAAATTGGAATTTGCAGGTTTGCACAAAATGTACAAGAGGTGGTGGAGGTGGTAGTGGAATCGTGGAAATTTGTTTGAAAGTTGTACAATCTGTGTGAGTGGAGAGGAAGAAAACGAAGGAGAGGAGGCTACGCTAGGTGTGATATGTCTTTGAAATTTGGACAATTAAATTGGACAAAATATATATAACAATTGAAAGTTATAAAACAAAATTTTGACATTACGAAGTTCGACCATGAAGTTTTGACCATTAAACAACAACACCTTAGCAAGCACATGGCTTAGCACTTAGCAAGCTTCATGACTTAGCACTAGCAAGCTTCGATGGCAGCTCTTGAAAGCTTCGATGGCAGCACTTAGCAAGTTTTGATGGCTTAGCGCTTAGCAAGCTTCGATGAGCAACACTAGCAAGCTTTTGACTAGCACTTGGCCTCGTGACAGCACTAGCAAAGCCGACAACAGCATAGCAAACAGCGACAGCGCCAGCAAAACCCGGCGACAGCACTTATCAAGCTTCGATGGCTTAGCGGCAAGCTTCAACAACAGCATAGCAAACAGGCAACCTGGCTCTTAGCAAACCGACAACTTAGCACTTAGCAAGCCGGTGGCTTATCGCTTAGCAAGCTTCTGATGCTAGACTATGATTTACCTAATAAAAAGGAAATTAATGCTAATGTGAAAGAAAATACTATAATTGACTTAAATGAAAGATTAAAATCTCAAAATAAATAAATAAAAAATATAAATTAATTGTTAATAAAAATAGAAAATATTTCCTCATTGAGGGCCTCATGGTAGGGATTAGACACTTGTCTATTCTCTTGAGATTAATCAAGCTTTCTTGGTTAATCATAGCCCAAATCAATTCTCTTATCATATTTAAGACCTTTCATAATAAATTTTCAAACCTCGATCCAACGTCGAATGACTTTTCAAAAACCTCTTCATAATAAAACCCAAGTATTTAAATTGTTGGTTGCTAGACCAATTGTTTAAATACTTGTGCAAAATGAACTCCTAGTCTTTAAATCGTTGGATGCTAGTCCAATTGTTTAAAGACTCTTAATAACGTGAACCTCGTTTCACTTTACTCTTTCACAAGAAAACCTTTTGGGATGATAGACGTCACGTTGAGCATTGAGCTCCTCTAGTTTCTAGTATTTGAATCGTAGGATGCTAGTCCTATTGTTCGGTACTTTTCATCCACAATAATATCAACTTAAACTCATCAAACCTTGCCCACGTGCAAGTCCCTTTTTCAAACTCACATTGCTCACACGCGATCTTCTTTCGCTCACACGCGAATTGCACTAGTGATGTCTTATCGTCCACGTACGATTAAACTCTTATTTTCATAAATAAAATCAACCAACCAACACATGTTCTCGCAACCGAGAACTACGTAAGCTCTGACTTTCTCATCGCTCTTGGGGAATACCTAGGCACGAGATTCCAACATCTTGGCAAGCACACTTTCAAAAAATTAAAACATGGTTCCTTTCTTTTCTCTTTTCACGCATAATAATTAGAAGATAGCAAATTAACACACTAAACACACAAACATGCTTAGAACTAAATGGGTCCCATCGAGTACGATGGATGTGAGGGGTGCTAATACCTTCCCCTTGCATAACCGACTCCCGAGCCCACATCTCTTGGTTTCGAAGACCATTTCATTTCACATTTTCATTTCTTGGGTTTTATTTATATTTTCCCTTTCCTCATTAGGAATAAATAAAGTTAGGTGGCGACTTCATTAGTTTGTTCGTAATCGGAATTTTTCGATTTGCGTCAACACTTGTGATCTAAATTCTTTAAGACACATAAAGTCGCGATCAAGTTTTTGGCGCTGTTACAGGGGACTAACAAGTCGATATCATAACTCTTTTAGTTACGTTGTAGAGACTAAGGCACTATTCCCAATTGTATGCCATGTACTCGCTCTAGAGGCAAAGACTTAGTGCTTCCAATTCTCGAACCTGACCACTCTATAATTAGAAGGCGCCAATCGATTTCCTCATGCAATCAATTCCTTCCTCAATCTTTTATTTCTGCCGAACCAATTGAAGAACTAGAAATGGGTGATATGCCACGTCCGCTCAAATCGTATGTTATTCCTTCGCAAGAAGAACCACACAACAACATTGTTGCTCCAACCATCGAGGCTAATAACTTCGAACTCAAACCTTCCCTGTTGTCCAATGTACAACTGAACTAGTTTTCCGATGGTTCAATGGATGACCCTAATCTACATCTGTCGATGTTTACGCATGCTGTGATCGATTAAAGCTAATGGGGTCATTCAATAGGCGATAAGACTTCGTCTTTTCCCTTTTTCATTAAGAGATAGAGCCCGAGCTTGGCTCCAGTCTCTACCTGCTAACTCAAAAGAAAGTCTTTCTTGCGCGATATTTACCACCAAGTAAGATAGCTATGCTGAGATCCCAAATAATCTTTTTTCGACGCTTGGGAAAGATACAGAGACATGTTGAGGCTCTGCCCACACCATGGCCTAGAAGAATGGTTAATTATCCATACCTTTTACAATGGTCTCCTGTATAACATGAGATTAACAATAGAGGCCTTCGCAGGTGGCGCACTTAAGGATAAATCCTATGATGCAGCCTATGCACTCATAGAAAGTATAACTCAAAACCACTATCAGTGGCGGTGAAAAGAGGTCAAGTAGACAAAGCTCACGGAGCAAGCGAAGGCGGTATGTACGAATCGGCAATCTTGGACGTCCATGCTAAGTCGACACTCGCCCAAAGATAAAAACTTAACTACAATAACTCATACTTGTGGTTGTCATAACTCCAAATTGCGAGATATGCGGAGAACATGGACACGCTGCTGCTAAATGTCAACTCTTAGCAGGAAATCCCATCGACCAAGTGCATTATGCTCAAGGAAACCCTTACTCGAACACATAGAACCGGGATGGAAGAATCATCCCAATTTCTCATATAAGAACACCAACGCATTGTATGCGCTTCGACAAGCACCTGCTATACCACTTGGATATCATAAATCACCTGCAGCCGCTCCTAATATTCCTAGGAAGTCTAACCTCGAACTAATGATGGAAAATTCGTAGCTACCCAAGCTCAAACTAACAAGGATTTCCTAAATCAAAATATTCACACTAGTGAACAGATCAAATAGTTAGTGAACAAAGTAGATGTTCTAGCCACCCATAATAAAATGTTAGAAACCCAAATTTCACAAGTGTCCCAACAAAAAGCACCTACTCACTGCTTCTTTGGTACATTTCCAGGTCAACCTCAACTAAATCCAAAAGGACATGCTCATGCTATTATATTGCGAAGTGGGACTAAATACGATGGACCAAATGAGAAGGTCAGCGGACCAAAAGAGAAGGAGAAAGTAGGTGATGGAGAGACATTAGAAAAAGAAAAACCCTATGTGCCTCCGCCATCTTACAAACCCTATTCCCTATCCTCAAAGATTCACTCAATCTAAAAGTGCAGAGAAATTTAAGAAGTTTGTTGAACTTCTGAAACAACTCAATATCACAATGCCATTCACAGAAGCTATCACTCAGATGCCCTCGTATGCTAAGTTTCTTAAAGAAATCTTGTCTAACAAGAAAAAGATAGAGGATAA
The DNA here is from genome assembly GCA_021764765.1 of Vicia sativa. Taxonomy (NCBI): domain Eukaryota; kingdom Viridiplantae; phylum Streptophyta; class Magnoliopsida; order Fabales; family Fabaceae; genus Vicia; species Vicia sativa. The sequence goes on along the minus strand of CM038793.1, from coordinate 139,022,078 downwards.
AGAGACAGTTACACTCACTGCTGAGTGTAGCGCAATTATTCAGAACAAAATTCCTCAGAAGCTAAAGGATCCCGAAAGCTTCTTGATACCTTGTAATATAGGTAAGTATGTCATAGACAAAGCTCTATGCGACTTAGGCACTAGTATCAATGTTATTCCCTTGTCCATATCTAAAAAACTTGATATGGGAGAATTAAGACCAACTAAGATGTCAATACAACTGGCGGATTATTCTGTTAAATACCCCGTAGGAATTCTTGAAAACGTTCCGGTGCGCATAGGTCATTTCTATATCCCTATAGATTTCATCATTATGGACATCAAAGACATCGTGACCCCTATAATCTTGGGAAGACCGTTTTGGCAAATGCTAGAGCTATTATAGATGTTCAAAGAGGAAAGTTAACTTTTGAAGTTGGAGAAGAGAAAGTCGAATTTATCACGGCGTAGATCCTACAAGCCCGACTATATATGATATGTGCTATTTGTTAGACTTCATGACGAACGTGTCAAAGAGATGGAGTCGAAGATGAAACTCATTCAAACTATGAAAATTACGATGCCCCGATCTTTGAAGATGATAATTGTTGTCCGAATATCGAGATGACAACGTGAATGTCTATCTATGACACGGATCATATGCCTTTCCGAAGAAACCCAATTTGGAACTTAAAGTTTTACCCAAAACCCTAAGATATGAATTCCTAGATTCCGAACTTAAGAGGCCAGGGATATTCAACGCAGACTTGGGACAAATTGAGACGGAAAAACTATTGCGTGTTTTAAGAAAATATCACTCTACTTTAGGATATAAAATTGTTGATCTAAAAGGAATAAGTCCTTCCATCTGCATGCATCGCATCATCCTGGAAGACGACTGCAAATCTTCTAGAGAACATCGGAGAAGAATTAACCCGATCATGAGCATCATGGTAAAGAATGATGTAACTAAACTTCTAAATGCAGGAATCATTTATCCAATCTATGATAGTCAATGGGTTAGCCCAGTCTACTGCTTACCCAAGAAGGGGGAAATCACAGTCACGACAAACAAAACTGGAGAACATATAGTAGAAAGATTCGTGAGTGGAGCCAGAATGTGCATTGACTATAGGAGGCTAAATAAAGCAACCCGTTAAGACCATTTCCCTTTACCCTTTATTGACCAAATGCTTGAGTTATTAGCTAAGTGTTCGTATTAATACTATTTGGACGATTATTCAGGATTCTTTCAAATTCCTATTCAACTTGATGAACAAGAAATGACTACATTTATGTGTCCTTATAGTACGTTTGCTTATTGGCGAATGCCATTCGGACTATGTAATGCGCCTGCAACATTCCAAAGATGTATGATGTCCATCTTTACCTATTTTATAGACGATATCATGGAAGTATTTATGGATGACTTCTCTGTGTGCGGGCAAAGTTTTGAAGGATGCCTGTCAAACCTAGAAAAGGTACTATAGAGATGCGTACAAGTAAACCTAGTGTTGAACGGGAGAAATGCCATTTATTGTAAAACAAAATTGAACTTGGACACATAGTATACGAAAGGGGATCAAAGTAGACAAAGCTAAGATTGAAGTAATAGAAAACCTCCACCCCAGGCGTAAGAAAAATACGAAGTTTCTAAGGCCACGCCAGTTTCTATTGATGTTTCATAAAAGATTTCTCAAAAATTTCTAAACCGCTGACCAACCTCTTGATGAAAGAAGCTGAATTCATCTTCGATGATGACTGCCTAAAGGCGTTTGAACAGTTAAAAATAGCTCTCATATCCGCACCTATCATACAACCACCTGATTGGAGTCTTCCATTCGAGATAATGTGTGACGCAAGCAATTATGTAGTAGGTGCAGTCCTAGGACAAAGAAGAGACAAAAAGCTCCATGAAATATGCTATGCAAGTAAGACCTTGGATTATGCACAGATAGTATACGCCACTATAGAAAAGGAACTTTTGGCCGTCATTTTTGAATTAGATAAATTTCGTTCCTATCTAGTAGGCGCAAAAATAATTATCTACACTGATCACGCAGCTATTAGATACCTATTAGCTAAGCGGGATGCCAAACCAAGATTATTGAGATGGATCTTACTCTTACAAGAGTTTGATTTGGAAATCAAAGACAAACCAGTTATCTAGGATGGAAAATCTTAAATCTGAAGAGATACCTATCAATGACGATTTTCCATATGAACACCTGGTAACCCAGATGGTATTTGAAAACTCAACTAAAGAATGCCCTGAATTTTGCAACAATAAAGAGACAACTGAAGTAGTGGAAGTAGTATCTACTCAGATCTCACTGCCCTGGTATGCTGACTATGTAAACTACTTAGCAGCGAGAGTACTTCCACCCAATCTAACTTATCAACAAAAGAAGAAATTCTTTCACGTTTCAAAACATTATTATTGGGACGAGCCCTTACTATTCAAGCGAGGACCCAACGATATTTTCCATCGGTGCGTTCTAGACAGTGAAGTTGAGAACATAATTTCTAATTGTCATGAAGCCCCTTATGGTGGACATGCTAGCACTTCAAAGACCTGCGAAAAAATCTAACAAGTTGGCCTTTATTGGCCTAGTCTATGGAAAGATGTCCATGATGCAATCATAAAATGTGACCAGTGTCAACGCACTAGTAACATATCTAGGCGCGTTGAGATGCCTCAAAAGGGCATCCTAGAAGTGGAGATCTTTGACGTGTGGGGAATTGACTTTATGGGACCTTTCCCATATTCTTTTGGCAACAATTACATACTTATTGCATTAGATTATGTATCCAAATGGATAGAGGTTGTAGCCTCTCCAACAAATGATGAACAAGTAATGATTAGGCCATTCAAAAACATAATTTTTCTGAGATTCGTCATCAGTGATGGTGGCTCTCATTTTATTTCTAGAATTTTTGATAAACTCTTATCGAAGTATATAGTCCGACACCGCGTAGAAACACCTTACCACCCACAAACAAGCGGGCAAGTGGAAGTCTCTAACAGAGAGATTAAGCAAATACTTGAGAAAACTGTTGCCACATCTAGGAAAGATTGGGTGTCTAAACTACATGAAGCATTATGGGCATATATAACAGCGTACAAGACACCCATCAGAACTACACATTTCAAATTAAGCTATGGTAAATCATGCCATCTACCAGTAGAAATCGAAAGTAAAGCCTATTGGGCAATAAAAACCCGGAACCTTAGTTACAAAGCCGTCGGAGAAAAGAGAATTCTAGACATTCATGAATTAGAAGAGCTTAGGATAGATGCATACGAGAATGCCAAAATCTACAAGGAACGAACTAAGAAATGGCACGATAGACGCATCTTTAGGAAAGAATTCAATGAGGGTGATGTAGTACTCCTATTTAACTCTAGACTTAAACTATTTCCAGGAAAACTTCGTTCTAGATGGTCAGGACCCTTTGAAGTTATTAAAGTACTCCCAAGTGGCGTTGTTGAAATTAAAGGAAAAGTCAATGATCCGTTTATTGTAAATGGGCAGCATATGAAGCACTACCATTGTATCGAAAACAAAGACTACTTAGCTATTCTGAAACTTATACAGCTATCGGCTGAGTCACCAAAATAGTTTTTCGATTTTCAAAATAGGTCGAGCTTCTGACGTTAAACAAAGCGCTTTGTGGGAAGCAACCCATGATTATTTATTAAAATTTTCATTTACTAAAAGTTTTTAATTTTTTTTATTAAATATTTTTTCCTAAAATTTTTATAAAAATTTTCTATTCTTTCCTCATCTTTTCTATGTTTAGGCATTAGGCCGATGCTAATTTTAAACTATTTTGATTTACTTACGAGTTCACATTTCTTCTTCATTTTAACTATGGATTGCACTATGACACAACAAAGGCATTATGAATCTTTTTCAGAGAGAGATGCATCCCACCATTTTTGTGCATGACCCCGCATTGTCCAAATTGGGCATTAGGGAGAGTGCCCGCTATATGTTTAACCAGATTGGTTAGGACTATTTTATTCATCATCAGCAGCCTACCTACTACAAATTGACGGAGTTCCTCAATTCCTTGAACTACAACCCTGATATTGGTTTAGGATTGGTTAGAGGGTTGGTTTCATTCAGATTGTTTGGTTTTATTCACAGGTTCACCATCCGTGAACTTCTTGCTCTTTGGATTTCTGGTTAGTCTTGATCTTTGTCATTGAGATTCCAGATGACGAGTTTATGGATGACCAACTTGACTATTTTTGGGGAGAGATATATGAATCACGACAGGAGATCTTTATTCCTAGACACTCATCAGAGATTCATAATCTCGCTATTAGGTATTTCCAAATGATTGTGGCATTTACCCTATTTGGAAAACCTTAGAATGATACCTCAATGTCCAAGGAAGAGTTGTTTATTATGTTTTGTGTGTTCAGTCTAGACCGTGGTTGTGGTGCATCGTTTGCACCTTCTCATAAGTATTCCCTAGGATCATCATGGCCCGATTTGTGTTGGTGGCTTAGTGACTATGATCGCTAATGCCTTATTTTTGAGAGAGCCATTGTCCTGTCTAACCCCTTATGGTGACTTTATTTCGCTTGACTCCTCTTTGTTTTAATTTGGGATGATCATATATTTAGTTGAATCAATTTCGATTCTTGATTCATCATGAGCGATCTACCACTTCACGCTTCACGACATTGCGCGATCTAGTGTGCATGGCGGGAAGAATTGATTATGACTTGGAAGGAGTAGTTGAGAATTTCATAGAAGAAGAAGCGTTTGATCCTTTGACACTGCCCCATTATTATGACCATCCAACAGGATTAGCAGAGTCTGACCCAGAGATGATCTAGATGATAGAGGCTAGCCTTGTGACACGCCATCGACTTGGGACCCACACATAGCTCTGTTGCTTGTTGTCCATGTTCCTGGGCGATTACGTTGCTTCTGATGCTCTCACTGCAGACTTCTTTGCTATTTTTGGACATTCTTGTGTCTGGTGAAGCTGACTTTGAGATTTTTGTATCGCAAATGTGCGGATAGCAAGAGTCGCCACTGACTTTTCTTTTATCCAATTAAGGGAAGGTGAAAAGAGCAGGAAAAGACCCGTTAGATTAGAGTAAGGGAGAAGGTTATGAAAAGGAAAGGTATTAGCACCCTTTCCATCCGTAGTTATCTCGGGCTCTTAGTTGCTCTTAGATCACTTTAAAATTGTGCTTTGTGTGTTTGACAAAATGTTTTGAAAAGGCATTTCGCTTTGACTTTGTAATGATTCATGTAGGAATGTATACAAAGTGTTTGGAAACGTTTCGTTTTTGAAAAGAGTTTGAACTTTGACAAAAGTGTGAGGTGTGAAAAGTATTTTGATAGAGCAAGCAACTAAAAGTCTTATTACCTACTCAGAATAGTCGTTTTCGCGTTATTTTACGTTCCTTTAGAATAGTGCTATGCATACCATTAGTTGGTAGGTAACCTTATTCGTTGGATGTGGAAGGGACATTCGAAGGGACATCGTATGGTCATAGAAAGCAACTTGTAGAAAGTATCCTAGCACATTCGAAGGGACTATCATCATTTTTCGTAGGCGACAATCGAGGGTCAAGATCATGTATTCATAGGCGACATCGTGGGTCTATGATCTTTGTATCGAAGGGACTATGACGATTTGTTTTAAAGGCAACGGTGCTAGAATACCTCTACGTTCGAGGGACTTGACAATTTGTATTCGTAAAGGCAACGAGAGAAAATTACCCTAAGGGGTGCATGTGTGAAAAGAGTGTGTCAAATTCAGATATATGTTATCTTGAAATTATGAGTGATCTATGTCCAATTTTATCTTTCCATACACGCCTAATTACTAGCAGTTTATAGGGTGCAGAAAGTAAATTGCGGAAAGTAAAGTGCGGAAAGATAAATCCTATGCTATTACATGGCTTTGGGGCAGATACATAATTGAAAGTGCGGAAAATAAAAGTCCTAATTAAACTATTACATCCCATAGGCAATTACATAATTGGAAAAGAAAAGCGATAAAAATTGTCCGAAACGGTATAACCTGTAAACAGATGAGAAATCGGAAAACGGAAGAAAATTGCATAAGAGGAAAATGTTAGTAAAAATAAGCATTTTTGAATGAGAAATTTTTTTATGCAAATAATGACATTAATATGATAAAATAATTTTTTGGGAATTTTTGGAGTTAATTTGATAATTTAAAAACAATTAAAAGCTTTTTAAATGATTAATTAGCAATTAAATTAAATATGCATGCAAAAATAATAATTTTAATTTTAAAAATTAAATAAGCATTTTTCTGATGAGTATACAAAAAATAAATATTTTTGGTGTTTCTTAAATGCATGATAAAAATTATCAAAGATAAATTAAATAGAATGAAAATATTAAAAGAAAAGAAAATATGAAAAAAGTTAGTTTTGTAAAAAGGAAAAAAACATTTGGAACCAGGTTCGAACCCAGGACCATGGAGTTAAAAAACATTTGTCAGTGCCTTAACCACTACGCCACAGTGCATTTTGTGTTTGTGAAATTGAAACCAATGGTTTAAAAGTGATAACGTGTCAAGAGATCTGAAATTCAAAGCACAGTCAGCCGCGGGCCCCAGTCAATTACGAATGGACGAATCAAAAAGCTTCATTGTGCCACGCCAACCCTAGAGTCGGCCGGTCATGACAGCGGGCCTAGCTCGATCGTCTTCTCCGACCATACCAATTTCAAAACCTGCAAAATACGTAGAATCAAAGCAAAAGAAAGACCTATTCCCCCTAATTTGACCCTTCTGAGTTCAATGTTGCCATTGGTTTCTCCTGAAAGTGTTTGTATAAGCGGTTCGAGCAAGCACTCGGAATGCCCTAGCTATGGTGATTCGAGTTCTACGTCTAAGCTTGCATGTAATGCTTCATTCATGACCTAACAAACATCCTGAATCCATACAAACAGACAAAAACGATTAATGATGCATGAAACACGAAAATCGAATTCAAGAAAATTACCAAACCGGTGAGAGTTAGGAACACGATTCTAGATGGTTTGGCTTGAGCAAGTTGGGAGCGATTCACGGGAACCTCGGGAAGGTGTTTGAGTGCTCAAATTGGATTGAAACTGCTGGAAATTAAAATTCGATTTTTGCAACTTTGAGAAAATTTTTGGCAAAATAAGGGTTGTTGTTGGGGCTAGGGTTTCGTGTCTTGTCTTGTGCAGCTTGCTTGGTATTTATAGAGTGTAATAGGAGAGCAAAGAGAAGGAAAAAATATTGGATATTGAATGTGCAATAAATTTCTTTCAAATCAAATCAAATTTTGGAGAAAATTTGATTTTCTCTTCCATGTGCAAGCAATCACGAAATTGGTATGTTTTGTGGGCTATCTTGGACCTCAAGCTTGATAAAAATCCACTCCTTTTGAAAATATATCTTACTTTCATATTTTATATAATTTAAATTTGAATTAAATGGTTTCAAATTCAAAAATAAATCAATGAAATAGAAAATTGTCATGGCAAGGCATCAATAGGTCACAAATAATATTATGATCAAGTTTGGATCATAAAATTATAGGCCCATTTGGAAAAAATTGGATTTTGACAAATATCTCCTTTTGTGCAATTGTTCAAAAATGCCCAACTTCTGAATGGTGTATTTTGCTCAATTTTCCACATTTTTGAGTGTTCTTGGACTTTTTAGAAAGCTCTAAGTGTCCTATAACCAACCTCTTTAGTTTCATCTCAATTGGAGTTTCCATGCTCAATAAATCTTCAAAACAAAAAGTTGACTTTTTGTTGACTTTGAAAAGGACCTGTAATGTTTTGATCCATACCTTCAAATGAAGCATTTTTGAACATTCTTGTGAGACATGAAGCTGTAGAGAATTGAATTTCCTTCAAAATGAGAGGTGGTGGAAATTTTTTGGAGAAAGTATGAAGAAGTTATGCTCAGTCAAAGTTTGGTTGACTTTTCACTAGAAAACCCTAATTTGGAAAGTTTGACTTTTGAGCAAATCTTGAGTTTTCTTGATGAATCATGATCAACCCTTGATCAAATGATGAATGTAACTTCAAAATGAGGGTTTTGACCAAAAATCATGAAGTTTGACTACATGTTGACCACAGTTGACTTTTTGTCCAATACAACTAATTTTCAACCATCTGAGCAATTGTTTGAGGAAACTTGACTTGTGAGGCTTGAAACTTGACATGGAGAGTCTTTGAAGCATATGCGGAGGCATGAAGACCATTGGAGATGTTGGAAGTCCATCTGGATCTTAGAATTGCCAAACCCTAGTTTGGGTTGATTGTCTAGGAGAGGGTTTGTCTGGTCAACCCTTGAGGAATCCTTGAGTATGGATGTATGAAATGTCTTGAGAATTAGGAGGGCAAATTTTGGGGTATGACAGCTGCCCCTGTTCAATCTTCTTGTACTGGAAGGGTTAGATTGGCGTGCTTGCCTTTCGTGACCTGGAGGTAGAAGATGATTGAACACTCGAGTACACAAAATTTGCACTCATTGGTGGTGATGCGGGAATGGGCTTCTGAGATGCCATTTGGAAGTTGGAGACTTTCTTGGGGAATGAGTCGTGCAGCTAGACTCGAGATTGTTGTCTGAATAGGAGAACTGTCGGAGATGGGCTTAAGATGCCATCTAGAAAGATCGATGCTGGGGAGTGAGCCGTACGCTAGGCTCTGTAGACGTTCTTGAAAGTGAGAGGAGCATGGAGATGGGCTTAAGATGCCATCGGAGGAGTCATCGTTAGACTCCGTGCTTGTCTTTGAATGCGATTATTGGTTTGTATTGGTTTTAAACAAATATGCGGCGTTCGAAAGTGGAGAAATGTTAACAAGTGTCGAGATGGGCTTAAGATGCCATCCAGGGCCACGAGTCGTCGCTAGACTACGTAGTTCTTGTTGATAGTAAGAGGTTATAATACATCTTCTTGATTACTACGAGGGATAATAGTTGGCAAAATATGGATAACTTCCCTGTTGTGCTTCGGGTATTGATTCAATGCCTGTTATCGGAGGATAACTTGTGATCGTTCAGATAGTTTTCCCGTCTAGCTTCGGGTATTAATCCTGGATCCGTTGTAAGAGGACAACGTGGGCGGTCGTTCAGATAGTTTTCCCGTCTGGCTTCGGGCATTAATCCTGGACCAGTTGTCGGAGGACAACTAGGGTGGTCTTTCAGACAGTTTTCCCGTCTGGTTTCGGGCATTAATCCTGGACCTGTTGTCGGAGGACAACAAGGGCGGTCATTCAGATAGTTTTCCCGTCTGGCTTCGGGTATTAATCCTGGACCTTTTTGTTTCAGAAGTGATTTTCACCTGTTTTGGAAAAAAACAAAAGAAACTTTGATAGAATATCGTTAGTCTTATGCAAGGTATGATGCATGACAATGTGTATGAATGACATATGCACAAATTATGACTTTTTATGAATAGTGTATGAATGATAGATGTTGTGGTATTTCAAAACATATCCATCTTGAAGAAGATGTGGATGCTCTTCCTGAGGACTTCTGACTTCTGTTTGGGGATGAAGCGGATTGGAAACCCTGAGAAGAAAGATGACCTTGATTGCTCCGATGCACTATGTAACCAAGTCTTGAGCCTTAGATATTGTTGAGGATGGTAGAGATCAAGAGATGCGCCGCTGAGGATCTTGTGCATAGACCCTGTTGGGGAGAATCTAGGAGGTACTCTACTGGGGATCTTGCATGTAAATCCTACCGGAGAGTATTTGGTAATTGCTGGGAGACCGGGTTAGAAGGATCTGGAGCCCGTTGGAATCTCTGGTTGGGGAATAAAAGACGTGGGTTTCCTCCGATGCACTATCTGACCAAGTTTCAGGTCTGGCTACTCATGCTATTGGGGAAAAGGGGAATTGTTGAGAGATATTCTACTGGGGATAAATACCTCGGCTGGGGATGAAATGTTATTGCTCGAAGACTGATGTAACATGATTTAGTTGAGTGGAATCACTGCTCGGGGACTAACGTATACTCCTCTGCGGAAGATTTGTGGTGAGTGACACCTCTGTGGGGATCATGCTCTGTGGGGGAATGCATTGGTGACCTTCGTCATCATCTTAATTCCTAGAGCCTGTAGTAATTACTTTTGTATGTTCACTTGTCGCATATTTGTAAATAGATTTTGACTGTCGGATGCATATAATCATTCAAAGCAAACGTATGACTTTATGCAAACAACAACAGTGCAAATTGTGAAAAGAAGGAATTTGTATTTATTTGAAATGTGGCGTATGGCCAAGTAGTTTGTACACAAGAAAGGTAAAAAGCTATGCGGAAACAATCTCGTTAAGTTCCAACTATGCTAGTACTCATACATTTCAACTATCTCATCTCCTTGCTGTCAGTAGAAAGTGAGTGAATTGATTTTCGTCATATGAATCTTGAATGCTGATAGTAGTCTAGAAGTAAGATAATCGGGACGAGACATAGCCGTACGCTTAAATCCCTAACTTTTGCCTAGACCGCCCTTTCGGGTTTTCAGTCTACCGGGATACCCTTTTTTGCCCAACCTGCCTTTTCAGGTTTTCGACTTGTCGGGTGTACATGTTTTGTATATATCCTTAATTTTTGCCCGAACCCTTTTGGTTCGCCAGGATGCCCTTATTTTTTCCTAGGTCAATCGACCTAGCGGGTCTCTTTTATGCGTAGTATTTTTTGACTATGTCTGCGTTCACAGGGTGTGGGAAGTCTTCACCATCCATGGTGCTAAGTATCATAGCTCAGGAAAATCTTGTCTTGACTACAAATGGTCCCTCGTGGGTGGGAGTCCATTTCCCACAGGATCACCTTGTGTAAGAATGATCGCTTGACTACTAGATCACCGACTTGGTAGACCCGATGCTTGACCTTCTTGTTAAATGATCGATCATTCATTTCGATAGATCATCCATGGCGGATGGATGCGTCGTTTCTCATCAATCAAGTTGATCTGCAAGGCGAGTGCAGATCAATCGACTTCGCCTAACTCGCATCTGGGGACTACGGTTGAGGTATCCGAACCTCGATGGGTAGGACCGCTTCCATACCGTATACAAGAGAAGGGTTGCCCTTGATGTCCGTACTGTAGTGCGGTAACCATGAAGAGCAAATGGTAACATCTCATGCCAATCTTTGTAAGTCACTGTCATCTTTTGTATAATCTTCTTAATGTTCTTGTTGGTGGCTTCCACTGCGCCATTCATCTTAGGCTGATAAGGACAAGAGTTATGATGCTTGATCTTAAACTGCGTGCAGAGTTCGGTGACCATCTTATTGTTGAGATTAGAGCTGTTATCTGTGATAATCCTTTCAGGAGTGCCATACCGATAGATAAGATTATGCTTAATGAAACGAGCCACTACGTTCTTGGTAACAGATGCGAACGAGGCTGCCTCTACCCATTTGGTGAAATAATCAATTGCCACAAGGATGAAACGATGTCCGTTGGATGCGGTGGGCTTGATTTCTCCGATCATGTCAATGCTCCACATTGCAAAAGGCCAAGGAGCTGTTAGAACATTCAGAGGTACTAGAGGTACGTGCACCTTGTCTGCATAAATCTGGCATTTGTGACAAGATCGAGCGTAGCGGTGACAGTCAGCTTCCATGGTAGACCAATAATAACCTGTTCTTAGAATCTTCTTAGCCATCGTATGTCCACTGGAGTGGGTACCAAATGCGCCTTCGTGTAACTCTTCCATGATATGTTCCGCTGTTTTCCGGTCTACACAGTGGAGTAAGCACAAGTCGTGGTTGCGCTTGTATAAGATGCCATCGCTGAGGAAGAATTTGGATGCAAATCTTCTCAAAAACTTCTTATCGTTAACAGATGCCCCTGCGGGATATTCTCGAGTCTCAAGATACCTCTTCACGTCGTAGTACCAAGGTTTCTCTTCTGAATCAAGCTCATAACAATATGCCGGTTCGTCAAACTTCTCAATGATGATCTGGGGAGCCTCGTTGTCCCATCTGACCTTGAACATAGATGACATAGTAGCCAATGGGTCTGCCAACTGATTCTCTTCTCGTGGATTCTGATTGAAAGTGATCTCTTCAAAGTAGGGGATCAAACTCAGAACATGCTCTCAATATGGAATGAGATTCGGAGGCTTCGTATCCCACTCGCCCTTAATCTGGATGATCACTAAAGCTGAGTCTCCATACACTTGTAAGAACTTTATTCTTAAGTCAATAGCAGCTTTAATACCCATGATGCACGCTTCGTATTCGGCCATGTTGTTAGTGCAACTGAAACATAATTTGGCGGTGAAAGGAGTATGTCACTTTGTAGGGATGTAATGATGGCGTAATGCCATTGCCAAGTGTGTTTGAGGCTCCATCAAGACCATGGTCCATCGGGATCCTTGTTCGGTCCTTCGTCAGGCACTGGTTCTTCTGTCGATAACTAGTAGAACATCTTCATCAGGAAATTGACTGCATGGGCGATAGTCATCTACGGCGATGATCCAAATGATGGCTACTACACTTCCTTTGATTGCTTTACGAGAAGTGTCTTGGATGTCGTATTCGGTCAAGATCATTTGCCATCTTGCTATTTTTCGGAGAGATGGTTTCTCAAATATGTATTTTATCGGATCCATCTTAGAAATCAACAAGGTAGTGTGAGTCAACATATATTGTCTTAGTCGTGAGCAGCTAAGCCATGCAAGTTTTCTCATTTGTGGTATCTTGTTTCCTGATCGGTAAACTTTTCTAAGGTAGTATATTGCATACTCTTTTCGACTAGACTCGTCATGTTGCCCCAACACACCCATTGAGTTCTCTAACACATCAAGTACATGATAAGAGGTCTTCCTTGGTGACATCGGGATAGGAGGATTCTGTAGGTATTCCTTGATTTTGTCAAAAGCGATCTGGCAATCGTTGTTCCATTCCACTACTTGATCTTTCTTAAGTAACTTGAAGATTGGCTCACAAGTAGCAATCAGATGTGCAATGAATCTGGCAATGTAATTCAAACGTCCCAAGAAACCTCTGACTTCCTTCTCCGTGCGAGGTGCTGGCATTTCTTGAATGGCTTAAACCTTGGAGGGGTCAACCTCAATACCTTTACCACTGACAACAAACCCTAGGAGTTTTCCGGATCTAACTCCAAAGGTGCATTTGTTGGGATTAAGTCTTAGTCTGTACTTCTTCAATCTGTCAAATAGTTTCCGTAGATGATCAAGATGTTCTTCTTCAGTTTGTGAATGAGCTATCATATCGTCGACGTAGACCTCTATCTCGTGATGAATCATGTCATGAAATAATGTCACCATGCGCGCGATAAGTGGCACCCCGTTCTTCGATCCGAGCGGCATAACCTTATGCAGAAAGTGCCCCACTGTAATGAAAGTAGTCTTCTCCATGTCTTCAAGAGCCATTTTGATCGATTAAGGAGAAACCATCCATGAAGGAGAAAACCTTATCTTGGCGGTGTTGTCAACGAACATCAATATGGGGAAGCGGAAAATCGTCTTCGGACTTGCTTTGTTCGGATCTACGTAATCCACACATTCATACTTTACCATCCTTCTTAGAACGGGTACCGTTAGCAACCACTGCGGATAGGAAGTACGACTAAGAAACCATTTGCGCCATAACCGGCTTTGATTTTCTCGACATCTCGGGACGCATCACGGCAGACCTTTTGTTGGGTGAAAACCTTCTTTTGTCGGCAATCGGTGTACCACAATATCAATGTCTAAACCCGGCATGTCTTTGTACGACCAAGCAAAAACCTCAATATAGTCTCGTAGCATCTGTGCCAAACTTTCTTTAACACTGTTCTCAAGACCCGCTCCTATCTTGATCTTTTTTCTATCTTCATCAGTGCCTAAATTCACAACCTCAACTGGCTCTTCGTGTGGCTGTATAACTCGCTCTTCTTGCTGTAGCAGTCTGACAAGTTCTCTTGGCACTTCACAATCTTCCTCACCTTCGTCTTGGGCTTGGTAGATCGGATTATCGAAGTCATATTTAGCAATAGCATAGCTGTTATTAACGAGATTCAGAGTGATTCTGCAGTGTATCACGTGGGTGTGTGTAAGAAACACATAGCTTTTTGAAGGGGTGATAAAGTAAAGGAGAGAAAACAACAATTGAAAGCAAAAGTCCAACGATTTTATTGAATGAAAATATGCAAATGAAAGATAATAACCCTCACAAACGAGCCATGATGCCCCGGGCAAGGCACTAGGCTTTAGAGTTTATTGTTCAAAACATAGAAAATATGAAAAGCAAAACAAAAACAAGAGCAATTACTCTTGTCTAAAGGAGATTGGTATGCATTTTCAATCTTCCAATTGCTGAGCCCATTGTCTAGAGTTGGGAAGATCCATTTGCTGATGTCGAAGTGTGTCTGGCGGGAGGCTGACTTTGAGATTTTGTATACATAAATGTGCGGATAGCAAGTTGCCACCAATTTTCTTTTATCCATTTAAGGGAAGGTAAAAAGTACGAGAAAAAGACCTTCGTTAGATTAAGAGTAAGGAGAAGGTTATGAAAAGGGAAGGTATTAGCACCGTTTCCATTCGTAGTTATCTGGGCTCTTAATTGCTCTTAGATCACTTTAAAATTGTGCTACGTGTTTGAAAATGTTTTGAAAAGGCATTTCGCTTTAACTTTGTAATGATTCATGTAGGATGTATACAAAGTGTTAGGAAATGTTTCGTTTTTGAAAAGAGTTTGAACTTTGACAAAAGTGTGAGGTGCAAAAGTATTTGATAGAGCAAGCAACTAAAGTCTTATTACCTACTCGGAATGGTGGTTTTCGTGTTGTTTCGTTCCTTTAGAATAGTGCTATCCATACCATTAGTTGGTAGGTAACCTATTCGTTGGATGTAGAAGGGACATTGAAGGGACATCGGATGGTCATAGAAAGCAACTTGTGGAAGTATCCTAGCACATTGAAGGGACTATCATCATTTTTGTAGGCGACAATCGAGGGTCAAGATCATGTATTGGAGGCGACATCGTGGGTCTTATGATCTTTGTATCGAAGGGACTATGATGATTTGTTTTGAAGGCAACGGTGCTAGGATACCTCTGTTCGAGGACTTGACCATTTGAGTTCGTAAAGGCAGCGAGAGAATTACCTAAGGGTGCATGTGTGAAAGAGTGTGTCAATTTAGGTATTTTATCTTGAAAATTAGAGTGAGCTACGTTCAATTTTATCTTGCCATACCGCCTAATTACTAGCGGTTTATAAGATGCGGAAAGTAAATGCGGAAATGTAAAGTGCGGAAAGATAAATCTACGCTATTACATGGCTTTAGGCGAGATACATAATTGAAAAGTGCGGAAAATAAAATCCTAATTAAACTATAACATCCCATAGGCAATTACATAATATGAAAAGCGATAAAAATTGTCAAAGCAGGATAACTATGAACACGAAAATTGCATAAGAGGAAAATGTTAGTAAAATAATAATTTTTGAATGAGAAAAAGTTTTCATGCTAGAAATAACATTAATATGCTAAAATAATTTTTTGGGAATTTTTGGAGTTAATTTGATAATTAAAAATCAATTAAAAGTAATTTAAATGATAAAATAGAAATTAAATTAAATATGCATGCAAAAATAATAATTTTTATATTAAAAATTAAATAGACATTTTTCTGATGATTATGCAAAAAATACATATTTTTGGTATTTTTTAAATGCATGATAAAAATATTGAAAGATAAATTAAAATGGATGAAAATATAGAAAAATATGAAAATAGAAAAAATATGAAGTTTTGTAAAAGGAAAAAGAGAATGGTCCTGGTATGGTTCGAACTGGAGACCATTGAGTGAAACCTTCATCCAACGCCTCAACCGCTGCGCCATCATGCATTTGGTGTTTGTGAGATTGAAATCAAATGAATGTAAATGATACGCGTGTCCCTGATTTGAATTCAAACCCAGTCAGCCGTGTGGACCCCGGTCTGAAGGAGCGAATCGGGAAGCGCAGGCGCCCGCATGCATACACGAGTCAACCGGTCAGCGACGCCGGAGCCCTAGCTCCGGTCGTCTTCTCCGATGAGGCAAACTCCAAACTTGCAAAATAATGGAAATCAAAGCAAAAGGAAAACCTATTCCCCCTAATTCGACCCTTCTGTGTTCAATGGTGCTATTGGTTTTGATTGAAGCTGGTAATTGTGAGTTTGAAGAGAGCAGCGCCCTAGCAATGGCAATCTGTGATTCCAGTGTTAAACCTCACATGTTATACGTCAAACATGTTCTAATAAGTCTCTTGAACTCAAACAAACAAGCAAAAACAGTCAAGAATGCATGGATTTTTGAAATCGATTTCAATAAAAATAACAAACCGGTGAGTGTTAGGGAGCACGATTCAGAGTGGTTTGGCTTCGAGTAAGAGTTGGGATTGCTTGCTGCGAACCTCAAGAGCAAGATTGAATGCTCAAAACACCTTGAATTTGGCTGGAAAATAGAATTCGAAATTCACAACTTTGAGAAATTTTTTGGCAAAGTAAGGGTTGTGTATGGGGCTAGGGTTTCGTCTTCTTTGATGTGCAATATGCTGGGTATTTATAGAGTGAATTGAGAGGGCAAAGAGAGTGAAAAAAGATTGGATCTTGATTGTGCAATAAATTCTTTTCAAATAAAATCAAATTTTGGAAAAAATTTGATTTTCTCTTCAATGTGAGAGCTATCACGAATTTGGTATGTTCCATGGGCTATCTTGGACCTCAAGTTTGATAGAAATTCACTCCTTTTGAAAAAATATCTTATTTTCATATTTTATATAATTTAATTTTGAATTAAATGGTTTTAAATTCAAAAATAAATCAATAAAATAGAAAATTGTCATATTAACATCAATAGGTCACAAATAATATTATGATCAAGTTTGGATCATAAAATTATAGGCCCATTTGGAAAATATTGCATTTTGACAAATATCTCTTTTTGTGCAATTGTTCAAAAATGCCCAACTTCTGAATAGTGTATTTTGCTCAATTTTCCACATTTTGAGTGTTCTTGGACTTTTAGAAATCTCTAAGTGTCCTCTAACCAACCTCTTTGGTTTCATCTCAATTGGAGTTTCCATGCTCAATAAATCTTCAAAACAAAAGTTGACTTTTGTTGACTTTGAAAAGGACACAGTAATGTTTTGATCCATACCTTCCAAATGAAGCATTTTTGAACATTCTTGTGAGACATGAAGTTGTAGAATTGAATTTCCTTCAAAATGAGAGGTGGTGGAAAATTTCAAAGAAAGTATGAAGAAGTTATGCTCGGTCAAAGTTCGATTGACTTTTCTTTGAAAAACCCTAATTTGGAAAGTTTGACTTTTGAGCAAATCTTGAGTTTTCTTGATGAATCATGATCAACCCTTGATCAAATGATGAATGTAAATTCAAAATGAGGATGTTGACCAAAAATCAGGAAGTTTGACTGTATGTTGACCACAGTTGATTTTTGTCCAATACGTGATTTTCAACCATCGAGCAATTATAGGAAACTTGACTTATGAGGCTTGAAACTTGACATGGAGAATCTTTGAAGCATATGAGGAGGCATGAAGACCATTGGAGATGTTAGAAGTCCATCTTGATCTGAGAAATACCAAACCCTAGTTTGGGTTGATTGTCTAGGAGAGGGTTTGTCTGATCAACCCTTGAGGAATCCTTGAGTATGGATGTATGAAATGTCTTGAGAAGTAGGAGGGCAAATTTTGGGGTATGAATTGCCTGTTCAATCTTCTTATCGGGGAAGGGTTAGGCACGCTACGCCTTCGTGACTGGAGGTAGAAGATGATTGAACACTCAGTACACAATTTGCACTCGCTGGTGGCTGCTGATGCGGGAATGGGCTTACAGATGCCATTTGGAGAAGGTGGAGACTTCGCTGGGGAATGAGTCGTACGCTAGACTCGAGATTGTGGTCTGAATAGGAGAATCGTCGGAGATGGGCTTAGGATGCCATCTGGAAAGATCGACGATATGGAGTGAGCCGTATGCTAGGCTCTGCGGACGTTTCTTGAAATGAAAGGAGCATGGAGAGGGGCTTTAGATGCCATCCGGAGGGAGTCGTACGTTAGACTTCATGCTCATCTTTGAATGAATTTATTGGTTATTATTGGTTTTTTAACCAAATATGCGGCGATTCGAGCGGAGAAATGTTGACAAGTAGCGGAGATGGGCTTAAGATGCCATCCGGGCAACCGAGTCGTCGTCGAGACTACTGTAGTTCTTGTTGATAATAAGAGAGTCGAATAAATCTTACGTCTTTTATTACGAGGGATAGTGTTGGCAAAATGTGGACAACTTCTACTGTTGTGCTTGATGCGATCGATGCATTATCGCGAGGATAACTTGTGATCGTTGAGATAGTTTTCCCGTCTAGTTTTGGGTATTAATCCTGGATCCGTTGTCGGAGGACAACGAGGGTGGTCGTTCAGATAGTTTTCCCGTCTGGCTTCGGGCATTAATCCTGGAACAGTTGTCGGAGGACAACTAGGGTGGTCGTTCAGATAGTTTTCCCGTCTGGCTTCGGGCATTAATCCTGGACCTGTTTGTTTTAGAAGTGATTTTCACCTGCTTTGGAACAAACAAGAGAAAACATTGATAGAATATTTGTTAGTCTTATGCAAAGTATGATGCATGACGATGTGTATGAATGACATATGTGCAAATTATGACTTTTTTGAGTAATGCAATGAATGATAGATGTTGTGGTATTTCAAAACATATCCATCTTGAAGAAGATGCGGATGTTCTGCTTGAGGATTTCTGACTTCTGTTTGGGGATGGAACGGATGGAGACCACGAGAAGAAAAAAACCTGATTCCTCCGATGCATTATCCGAACAAGTCTTGAGCTGGATATTGTTGAGGATGATAGAGACCAGAGGCCGCTGCGAGAACCTTGTGTCTGAGACCTGTTGGGAGAATCTGGAGGTACTCTATTGGGGATCTTGCGTGTAGATCTCGCGGGAGAGTATTTGATAGTTGCTGGGAGACCTGGTTAGAAGGATCTGGAGCCCGTTGTAATCTCTGGTTGGGGAATAAAAGGTGTAGGTTTCCTCCGATGCACTATCTGACCAAGTTTCGAGTCTGGATACTGCTGCTGGGGAAAAGGGAAATTGTTGAGGGATATTTTGCTGGGGATAAATACCTCGGCTGGGGATGAAGTGCTACTGCTTGGGAACTGATGTAACACGATTTAGTTGAGTGGAATCACTGCTCGGGGACTAACGTAGACTCCTCTGGGGAAGGTTTGTTGTGAGTGACACCTCTGTGGGGATCATGCTCTGCGGGGGAATACATTGGTGACTTTCGTCGTCATCTCAATTCCTGGAGCCTGTAGTAATTATCCTTGTTATGTTTACTTTTTGCATGTTTGTGAATAGATTTTTATTGTCAAATACATATAATCATTCAAAGCAAACGTTGGACTTTATGCAAACGACAACAGCAAAAATTGTAAAGAGAAAGAAACTTGTATTTATTTGAAAGGCGGCGTATGGCAAGGTAGTTTGTACACAAGAAAAGTAAAAAGCTATGCGGAAAAAATCTCGTTAAGTTCCAACTATGCTAGTACTCATAAATTTCAACTATCTTATCCCTTAACATCGTTAGAAAGTGAGTGGTGATTTTCGCCATTTGAATCTTGAATCTTGATAGTAGTGCAGAAGTAGGTGATGCGGGCGAGACATAATCGTGCGCTTAAATCCCTAACTTTTGCCTAGACCGCCTTTCGGGTTTTAGTCTCTGGGATACCCTTTTTGCCCAACCCGCCTTTTCGGTTTTCGACTTGGGTGTACATGTTTTGTATATATCCTTAATTTTTAGAACCCTTTTGGTTCGCAGGATGCCTTATTTTGCCTAGGCGGTCGACCTAGCGGGTCTCTTTATGTGTAGTATTTTTGACTATGTGCGTTCACGAGGTGTGGGAAGTCATCACCATCCATGGTGCTAAGTATCATAGCTCAGTAGGAAAATCATCTTGACTACAGCGGTCCCTCGTAGGCGAGTACATTTGCCCACAGGATCACCTTGTGGAAGAATGATGCGCTTGACTACTAGATCACCAACTTGGTAGACTCGGTGCTTGACTTTTTGTTAAATGCTCGATCATTCGTTTCGATAGATCATCCATGGCAGATGGATGCGAGTCGTTTCTCATCAATCAAGTTAATCTGGTCAAGGCGAGTCTGGATCCAATCATCTTTACCTAACTCTGCGTCCTGGAGGACTCTGGTTGAGGCTATCTGAACCTCGATGGGCAGAACGGCTTCCATACCGTACACAAGAGAGGGGGTTGCCCCTGTTGACGTTCGTACTGTAGTGCGATAACCATGAAGAGAGAATGGTAACATCTCATGCCAATCTTTGTAAGTCACTGTCATCTTCTATATAATCTTCTTAATGTTCTTGTTGGTGGCTTCCACTGCGCCATTCATTATAGGCCGATAAGGAGAAGAGTTATGATGCTTGATCTTGAACTGCGTGCAGAGTTCGGTGATCATCTTATTGTTGAGATTAGAGCCATTATCTGTGATAATCCTTTCGGGAGTGCCATACAAGCGGATAAGATTATGCTTGATGAATCGAGCCACGACATTCTTGGTAACAGAGATGCAAGCAGGCGCTTACCCACATGGTGAAATAGTCAATTGCCATAAGGATGAAACGATGTCTATTGGAATCTGTGGGCTTGATTTCTCCGATCATGTCAATGCCCCACATTGCGAATGGCCAAGGAGCTGTTAGAATATTCAGAGGTACTGGAGGTATGTGCACTTTGTCTGCATAAATCTGGCACTTGTGACAAGATCGAGCATAGCGGTGACAATCAGCTTCCATGGTGGACCAATAATAACCTGTTCTCAGAATCTTCTTAGCCATGGTGTGCCCACTAGAATGGGTACCAAATGCACCTTCGTGTAACTCTTCCATGATACGTTCCGCTATTTTCCGGTCCACACAGCGGAGTAAGCACAAATCGTTATTGCGTTTGTATAAGATGTCGTTGCTGAGGAAGAATTTGGATGCGAACCTTCTCAAGAACTTCTTGTCGTTGTGAGATGCCTGGGATATTCCACGAGTCTCAGATACCTCTTCACGTCGTAGTACCAAGGTTTCTCTTCTGTATCAAGTTCACAATAGTATACTGGTTCGTCAAATTTCTCGATGATGATCTGGGGAGCCTCGTTGTCCCATCTGACCTTGAACATAGATGACATAGTAGCCAATCGTCGCGGTGATTCTCTTCTCGTGGAATGTGATTGAAAGTGATCTCTTGTAGGGGATCAAACTCGGAACATGCTCTCGATATGGAATGAGATTCGATGCTTTGTATCCCTGCCCTATGTCGGTGATCACAAAAGGTGAGTCTCCATATACTTGCAAGAACTTGATTCTTAAGTCAATAGCAGCTTTGATACCCATAATGCACGCCTCATATTCGGCCATGTTGTTAGTGCAACTAAAACATAATCTGGTGGTGAAAGGCGTATGCCCTATAGGAGATGTAATGATGGCGCAATGTGTTCGCGTTAAAGGTGGCCAGCGGGGATCTGACGTGAATTCGGTTCTCAGCTCGAAATGATTTACTCAACACAAGAAAGATGATTTAATGATTATGAAAAGGGAAAGGTGAAATACCCTCAATTGATATTGGTATGCGTAACGACTAAGCGCAAACTAGGCATAGCATTGGGAGATTCGAGTAAGGGGATTGTTATATAAAGGGAATAGATGGAGCACCCTAAATATATATAGTTATCTATAGCTTTATATATGAATATATTTGATATGTTTGTGTGTTTTAATTGCTATTTCTATGATTGGGAAAGTTTCTCCTTTGGATTTTAAGAATGATAGATTTATGTGGGATTCTAGGTTTGTTATTATTGTGCTCGCAAAGATCATGGATCTTACGCATACATATCTAGTGGGAATCGGAGCATTTGTAGCTCGGATCTAAAGGGTTCTATGGTTTGTTTAGTGCGAGGGAGAAAGAAATTTGCTCGGCAAGGATGAGACCTTGTGCCTCGTATTCTCAAAGGATGTTGAGAAAGTCGAGAGCAATCGTAGTTCCCACTTATGCTAGTGGAAAGCAGCGGGATGTAAGTAAGAGACGACAAATGTCATCTTAATGAAAATGTATCTAATCTATTTCATCACATACATTTTGAAAAGTTTGATTGATTAAAATCTTTCGTCGTAAGCATTAGGTGTTTTGGTTGAGTGTCAAGCGTTACCACTTACATGTTTAAGAAAGATGTTTTGAAAAAGATGATTGAATCTTGCTTGTAAGCATTGGGTGTTTTGCTTGAGTGTACAAGCGTTACCACTTACAATTAAGAGATGTTTTTGTTTGAAAAGCAGTTTGAAAAGAAAAGTTTTGTTGTATGTAATGTGATAGAAGAGATACTTCTTCCATAGAGATGATAGATGTCTAAATCTCTAGGAGAAATTGATTGGATTAAAGGGATGCTTTTAAAAAGCCCATGGGTCCTTGTATTGTTAGCCCAAGAGGAGGCATTCGAGGGTCATCGAGGGTCCTTGTATGAAGCTCAAGAGGAAGCTATAGGGTATGGCTGGCTTTGTGTTAAAAGGTTTCAGAAACCATCCTTTTGGAATTAAGAGCTATTTCAGGAAATTTTACTCTCTGGGGATTTGAAAGTGATTTCAGGAAACCATCCTTTCGAGGTTCTATCTTAGCGGGTGATTCTTTGTATTGGAAGCCCAATAGGAGGCATTAAGAGATTTCTGTCTCTTTCATTGTATGATGCCCGAAGGCTAAACTCAATGAGGAGTTCTTTTGAGCGAAGCCAAGAGGAGGCTGACTCAGCGGGAGTGTTGTCTTATATGAAGCCTAAGCGGAGGCTAAACTCGAGATAAATGAGTTTTCTTATATGAAGCCTAAGAGGCTAAACTCTATGGGAGAGTTATCTTGTATAAAGCCAAGCGGAGGCTAAATTCATGTTGGAGATGAATTATCTTGTATGAAGCCAAGCGAAGGCTACAATGGGAACCTATTGGTTAGACTAATTGTTATGTTGTAATTAGGCAGTTGTATAAACAAGTGTGTGTGTGATATGTATTCACGAAGTTTATGAAGGAAATATAAACAATGCAATGATGTTTATTTACAAGAGTTTATAAAATATAAACAAGTGTACGTGAGCGAGCGTTAAAAGCAGCGTAACTTGATTATTTACAAGTTTGAGCTGTGTACAAGGAAATGAATATGTACCGAGCAGTATTTATGTACAGAGAAAGATGGATGTACATAGGGGGGTTGGGACTTACACCATAAGGGAGGCCCATTGGTTTGAAAGCAGTTTCACAGGGAATAATGCTCCTTTCAATACCAATGGTATTCAATGTATATACAGACGAAACAGAAACGAACAATCGAAGTTTATCTGTAAAAAGTATCTGTATTATGTACAAATAAAAGTTTTGTATAAAAAGAAATTGATATGTACAAGGAAAAGATGTATGTACATAAAGAATGTTGGGTTGAGTATACACAAGTAGGGTGAAAACAAACGATCGAAGTTTGTCTGTACTTGAGTATAAAAAGGTATCTGTGTTATGTATAGATAAAAATTTGTATGTATTTGAAGAGAGTTTGATATGTACAAATAAATATTATGTACATAAAAGAATGTTATGGGACTTACACCGTGAGGGAGGCCCATTGGTTTGAAAGCAGTTTCACATGGAATAATGCTCCTTTCAATACCAATGGTATCGATTATATAAACAAGCGAATGAAAACAAACGAAAGAAATTTTTTATGTTTGAATATTGACAATGATGATTTGAGTACGTACAAGTAAAACTAAATATGTACAAAAAGGATTGGGACTTACACCATAAGGGTGGCCCATGATCGATTGAAATTGGAGAAAAGCAATTTGATTTTATCGTTTAAATCGGATCGATCGTGGTAAAAGATGTAAGTTTTGATGAAATGTTTTGAAAATTATTTGAAAATGTTTTGAAATGTGAAGTTCATTTATGAAAAGTTTTGAAAAAAATCGGAAAACGAAAATTTCACCTTAAAGGAGGTTTGAAAAAGTGTTGAGCGTCGTTTTGGCTCGATTAAAATATGATCGGATGAAAGTTTTTCTGAAAATTTTGCACTATCATAAAATAGATGTATTTATTGACAAGTGTCCAAAAATCACCTTAAAATAAGGAGTTTTGATTGGTCAAAAATTGTGAAAGTTTTGTAAAAACATGAAAAATTGGAAAAGTTATAAAAGAAATGGTCACGATGGGAGTTGAACCCATGACCAAAGGGTAGAACACGTGGCGAGAGGCCTTAAGGGCAAGCAAGCTACCCTGAGCCAAGCAGCGTTTTGGTGTTAGTGGACTAGAACACGTGTTAGAAAAGATTTGAAAATTCAAATATTCAAACTCAAGAACACGTGATGTTCTTCATCTCTTGATCTTGATTCTATGATCCAAGCTATCATCTTCGTTTCTCAATGAAATTCAATGATGTAAAATGAAATTTGCTCGGTTTTCATCACGAACACGAATATATTATTAATTGCATTTATATCAAGCCTAGCATGTTTGGATTTCTAGGAACCACGATGAACCCTAGGCGAGTTTTTAAATTAAATGATGTATGATTGATGATTCTTTGATTTTATTGAGGGCTATTGATCGTTATGTGTGCAGAAACAAAACGGCCATGAGTTTTTTTCAATTGATGCAAGGAATCATAGAGTTCGAAGTTGGTGCTCATACCTGTGTAAGTGAGAATCGAAGAAGCTGCAAACGTGTTTCCAGAACAGATTTCTTGATTGTGTGAGCTTCAACGGCCTATATGGAAGCTGTGTGAATGGTATGCACTCCTTGAATCGAGCTGGAACTCTCAAGTCAAGTCCACCTGCATAGACACAAAATTGAACTTCGAAACCTAGGTTAAGAGTGTTACATTTCAAGATTAATGGTCTGCCTCATGTCCATGGAGTATGGTGATGATGTTTGAGTGATTAGAACACAGTTTAATCAAGCCAAGCTATGGATTCGATTGTTTAGGCAGTTTGGAAAGTTTGAAAAAAATGGAAAGTGAAATCTGATTTTCAGCTTTGATCAAGTTGTTTTTAAGTTCTAAACAAGTTTGATTTTGATCATGAAGCATGTTTGACACCAAAGTTCATCATATTTTTCATCAATTTTCAAAAATGCAAGTTTTGGCAATTTGACATATGTTTCTTGAAATTTCAAAGATGGAAAGTGAAAGCATGAACTTGCATTTGCTTTGGTGTTGTTTTGGACTTGAAATGTGATCCATTTATAGGCCAAAGATTACGAAATGTTAGGCAAGAGGTACAAGCTTTTGGTGATTCAAAGATAACTTAGAGGCAAGAATGACTTTTCAAAGGAAAAGGAAGTTTCCTTTTTTAACCATGTGCTTATTTTTACAACTTGATCCATATCTCTCAATTATTACCTCTAGCTGATATTTATCAGCTCAATGATCCATTTGGCATGGTTGGATTGCTTCTAGATGAAGAAAACACAAATATGACCTATAATTGAAGTTTTGGATTTTGGAAAATCAAGTTCATGGAGCCTTATGTTTCAATTTGAAAAGCATAGCTAGACTCCATGGATTTGAGAGTTCTTGGACATTTTGGAAAGCTTGTTTCACAAGCTACAACTTTCATGCTTTGATTTTTTTCCAATTCAAATTGGAACTAGGTGATAAAATGGCATGAAGTTTGGAAAAAATAAGAAATTTCAACATTAGAAAGTTTTCTAAGTATGAAAACTTTGACTTTTGTTGACTTTTCAAATCCTTTGATTTTTTATGATCATGATGGATCATTTGAAGTATTTTGATGATTGAAAAAGTTTTGTTTTGAAAAATTTGATCAAAAGTCAAAGTTTGACTTTTCAGTGCAGATGAAATTTCATCAGATGTTTCTGAAATTGACTGATGAAGTCTGTGAACTTCTGTAATGTTTTGAATCCAGAAATTAGGTCATGATGTTGTATCTAAGATATGGTGACCAATCTCTATCCAAAAAAGTCACTTCTTGTTCAAAAAATCAGAGAAAACTCATGCCCGATCAAAATCCTAATTGGTCGATCCTTGATTGATCTGTGAGAGAAAATGGATATCTGAAGATTGAAGGCTGATATTTTGATCAAGATAGATCAAATGAGGTGAGAAAAACTTAAACCCTAATTGGTTGCCTTTTGAATCAGATGAAAATCTGATGAAACCCTAATTTTGACCTGTGAAGTCCTCACCCGATTAATGCTGTATGAACTGTTAGTTATGCAATGATGCAAATGTAAAGTGGTATATTAGGTCAAAATTTAGGGTATGAAAGATGCCCCTATTTAAGTTTCTTTAACCTGAGAGATGAAGATGAATATCTTCGTTAAGATAGGTGTAAAGAGACTTAAATATCAGAATACGCAAATTTTGGACCTAAGATACCAAAAGATGCGGATGATGCAAAATGATTGAAAAAGTTCCACCCAGAGAAATATCAAAGAAATGACATGGTGGGAAAATTTGTGAATCGTCCTATTGGGAAAGAAAGATTCACGAAATATGTGAATATCTGTTTTCACTTTGGGAAACAAAGAGATTACCTTCTGTCAGCCTTGTGACAATGTTTAAGGTAAGTGGAAATGATATTACCAATTATCAGCTTTGTGATAGTTCATGGTAATGAATTCTGAAGATGTTACCAATTATCAGTGAAGTGATAACTATAACAAGGCAAATCTTTAGAAAATTGTTGTATATTCAGCTTTGTGAATAACGGACAAATGAAAGAAACAGATTTCAAATGGGCTTTAAAGATATTACCAATTATCAGCTTTGTGATAACTATAACAAGGCAAATCTTTAGAAAATTGTTGTATATTCAGCTTTGTGAATAACAGATAGATGAAAGAAACAAAACTCAAATGAGTTTTGCCTTTTTTGGATACAATCTTGCCGAGGATCTCTCTTTTTGAGAAGATGCGGGCATTTTGATTGGAAAACACAGGTTTTCTTTTAGACAGAAAGACAACTACTGGGAAATTTCTCGTATAGTCATGATTTTGACTTTGTTGAGAAGACAAACTTTTATGACAATTTTATGAATGAAGAGAAAGATAAGCGGCTCAGATGATGAGGCTATTGCTTATTGTTTTGTTGATTATAGATAGTGTTCTATCCAGGAATGAACTGGAAAGAAAAAATCAATCAAGACATTATTCCCAATGAGGAATGATCTCAGCTGGGGAATGTGGTGGAGAGAAGAAAATGCATTTCTGTTTGGGAATACTCGTTGGGGAAAAGATGTATTTTTTCTGTTTGGAGATATCCTACTGGGGGACAGACTTGTACTCACATGAGTAAGCGTGACTTACACCAGTGATATGAAAGCAAACATTTCAAGAAATGCAAAAAATGCACGAATGATGCTATTATGTATGAATGTCATGAATGTTATATGCATGCTAACAATACTTGACAAAGACACTAAAGAGATATCTGGGAAAAGGATCGCGTCACAGTTCGAACAAATACTCGGTGGAAGTTGCAACAATTGTGCAGACGTTCACTGATGAAGAATTTTTGAGTTGCATGCTTTAAAACTTTCAGAGAAAGGCATTTCATTGGCAACTTGGCTGGGGATTCTTTTTGGGATAAGAATACCGTCCTTTGATGATTTCTGCTGAGGAGAAAATTGCATGTGATTGTTTTATCCTTCGGAGATCGAAACACTTACGGAGAAAACTGTTGAAGTTCTTTTTGTGTTCATAGTTCAAAGGAAAATTTTTGCTTTTTGTTTCAAAATTTTGAAGTAAAAATTCATTTAAAATGTTTTAGTTTCAAAAAGTGATTTTCACAATAAAAGCGTTATTTTGCAAAAGCAGAATAAAGTAGGAATTGCAAACAAAAAGCACAGGCTCAAATTTATTGAATAGAATGGTAATCGACCAAATCGTGATTCCATGGACTATTTACAAAAGTTGGAATTGCTAATTTATTGGGAAAAGGCTACATTGAAAGCAAATAACCGCTATTATCCCTAACAACTTTGAATTCCAACTGTGTTTGTTGTTTCAGAAAAGTTGATTGAAGATCCGTTGATGGAAGATTCTTGATTAATGAGTATGGTGTTTGCGATTACTTTGTCATTTTGTGTATCCTTGTTTTGCCTAGATCGCCTTTCGGGTTTCAATCTATCGGGATATTTTACATTTATTGTCTCTAATTTTTGCCTGGACCGCCTTTTCAGGTTTTCAATCCACCGAGACGCTCTTTTTTGCCTAAGCCGCCCTTTTCGGGTTTTCGACTTACAGAGGCTGTTCTTTTTATTTTTATTTTTAGACAAAGTATTTTTGGTACGTCGGCATTCACGGGATCGGGGAGTTCATCACCGTCCATGGTTGTGAGAGTCATAGCACCGAGAAAAGCTTCTTTTGACGTATGGGCCTTCGTAGTTAGGTCCATTTGCCCTAGAATCGGTTGAAAAGACGAGAATCTTTTTAAGCACGAGGTCACCTTCTCGGAATTCACGAGTCGGACCTTCATGTCGGCTTTCTTCATTCTTCTTTGATAGAGTTGTCCATGACACAGAGCGGTCAGACGTTTTTCTTCAATTAAGTTCAGTTGGTCGTATCTTCTTTGACACCATTCGGCCTCAGATAGCTTAGTTTCCATGAGAACT
This sequence comes from Vicia sativa, assembly GCA_021764765.1. Classification (NCBI taxonomy): domain Eukaryota; kingdom Viridiplantae; phylum Streptophyta; class Magnoliopsida; order Fabales; family Fabaceae; genus Vicia; species Vicia sativa. Next base: position 138,993,404 of record CM038793.1, on the reverse strand, counting down.
CTCATTGATGGGGTCTCAACTTCTAAGGGGAGCACTGCTTCCATGCTGTATACTAGAGAAAAAGTTGCCCTGTTGAAGTGCGTCTTGATCGATACCCATGAGAGCAAATGGCGACATTCGTGCCGTCTTTGTAAGTGATGACCATCTTACGGGCGATATTTTGATGTTCTTGTTGGTACTTCAGCGCCATTCATCTTTGGCCGGTAAGGAGATGAGTTATGATGCTCGATCTTGAATTCCTCACACAGTTCCTTCATCATTTTGTTGTTCAAGTTAGATCCATTGTCTGTAATGATCTTGCTTGGAATTCCGTATCGGCAAATGAGGTTGTTCTTGATGAACCTCACAACCACTTGTCTTGTGACGTTGGCGTAAGATGCTTCTTCGACCCATTTGGTGAAGTAATCAATAGCCACTAGAATGAAGCGATGTCCGTTGGGCGCTTTTGGTTCGATCATTCGATCATGTCAATGCCCACATGGAGAAAGGCCACGGAGAGAGAGCGTTGAGTAGAGTCGGTGGCACATGGATCTTATCTGCGTAGATCGGTACTTGTGACATATTTTGGCGTGTTCTGACAATCGATTCCATCGTTATCAATAGTATCCTGCTCTCAAGATTTTTACGGACATTGCATGCCCATTTGAATGGGTTCAAAGGATCCTTCATGTACTTCATGGATGATTGTATACGCCTCTTGCTTGTCGGCGAGAACCATATCGAAGTTTCTTTTGTATAGAACATCTTCATTGAGGAAGAAATTCACGGAAATCCTCCTTAGAGTTTTCTTATCCTTGTCGATGCCCAGTGGGTACTCTCGTGTTTGAAGGAAGCGTTTGATGTCGTGGAACCACGGTTTATCGTCAAAGCTGCTTGATTCGAATACATATCGAGTCTTTCAAGGCGTCGTCACGGATTCGGGCATATCATTCCAATCGTTGACTTTGAACATGGAAGATACGGTAGCTAAGGCGTCGCCATTCGATTCGATCTCGGGGATATGATGCGGTTCTACTTTGTTGAAGAAAGTCAACAACCGCCTCGCATAATCTACGTAAGAATTAGACCAAGATGATGAGTTTCATACTTGTCTTTGATTTGATTAATCACTAGGGCTGAATTTCCATATATGTCAAGGATCTTGATCCTCAAGTCGATGCTTCTTGATACCCATGATGCATGCTTCATATTTTGCTATGTTGTTGGTGAAATCAAATAGCAATCTGCGGCAGGATATGAGAACCCTGGGAGTGATGATGGCGCCCCATTCCATTGCCAAAGACATTCTTGCTCCATCAAAGACTAAACCCCATCGGATTACGGACTGGTCCTTCTCAGTGTAGCGGTTCGTCATAATCTTTCATTTTAAGTACATAACATCCTCGTCTGGAAGTCAAATTTGAGAGATTGGTATTCGTTGGCGGTGATGAGCCAAGTGATCGGCGAGAATGCTTCCTTTGACCGCTTTTTGGTAGCGGTCTGAATGTCGTACTCGGATAATAGCATCGCCATCGGCGATTCTCCGGTTAAGGCGGGTTTCTCAAATCGTGCTTGATTGGATCCATTTGGAGATTAACCAAGTCGTGTGATTGATCATGTCTTGGCGGAGCGTTTTGAAGCCCACCAAAGCGCAACATGTTTTCTCGAGCATGGAGTAACGAGTTTCATAGTCTGTGAACTTTTTACTCGGGTAGTAAATGGCATGCTCCTTCTTCTGTGTCGTCTTCTTTGTCCAAGTGCGGCCATGGACTCTTCTAGTGCAGGTGGTACATGATTAGCGGTCTTCCTTAAGCTGGAGGGATCGGTATTGGTGGTTCGGCGGGTATTCCTTGATCTTGTCGAATGCTTTTGGCAATCGGTGTCCACACAACCTTTTGATTTTTGCGGAGAAGCTTGAATATCGGCCCGGTAGTAGTCATCGAGATAAATGGGAGATGTAATTCAATCGTCAAGAAATCCTCTTACTTGCTTTTCCGTGCGTGGCGTAGGCATCTCTTGAATAGCTTTGACTTTGTCGGGGTCCACTTCAATTCCTTTTGGTGATGATGATGAAACCTAGGAGTTTTCGGATCTTACCCCAAAGGTGCATTTGTTAGGATTGAGGCAGATGAAATTTCCTTAGTCGTTGAAACAACTTTAAAGATAGTCTATATGTTCATCTTGATGTCGATTTTGCTATCATGTCATCTACATAGACTTGATCTCCTTGTGCATCATGTCATGAAAGAGAGTAGTCATTGCCCTTTAGTAAGTTGCTTTGCATTCTTTAATCAAATGGCATTACTTTGTAGCAAAAGGTGCCCCAGGCGTGATGAAGGATGTCTTCTCCATGTCTTGAGGCCATTCGATCGATTATAACCGGAGAAACCGTCCATGAAGGAAAAGGCGTGAATTTTGCGGTGCTATCCACTAGCATGTCGATATGCGGTAGTGGGAAATCGTCTTCGGACTTGCTTTGTTCGGATCGGTAGTCAACACATTCGACCTTTCCATCTTTCTTGGAGACGGTACTATGTTGGCTAGCCATTGAGGATATTCAGTGGCGAGGAAACGTCGGTGCTTTTGAACTTCCTTTTGATTTTATCGACCATTTCGGGTGAACTCTCCTCGACTTTTGTTAGCTGGCGGACACTCTGGTTTTAACGGTGATGCTCCACGATCTTTGGTATCTAACCACAGCATGTCTGGTAGGACCAGCGAACACATCAACATATTCTTTGAGAAGATTTATCAGTTTGCTTTTGACACTGTTGTTGAGTGAAGCTCCGATATTTACTTCTTTTCTATCTTCCTCAGAACCCAAATTGATTGCTTCTAGAGGTTCTTTATGAGGCTGAATGATCCTTTCCTCGTGCTTTAGCAGTCTAGAAATTTCATCTGGGATCTCTTCTTCAACTTCTTCCTCGGCGACTTCACAGGGGATTTCAAAGTTGGGAAAGAGCATAGAGTTATTGCTTTCAATGGATTTGTCCATCTGTTAATCTGCATATTTGATTTATGTTTGATTAATTAACTCTTTGTCATCATTTTTTTTTGAAGAAAGTTAACGTGAAAGTGTATGCAGATTAATAATTTTTTTTTTTATTTTTTTATTTTTTATTTTTTAGGATTATCATTTCCAAGAAAGGGTAAAATGAAAATAAACACACAGTGTAGAAACAAAACAACGCGTTTTATTATAATTTACACTATGAAACAGAGCCCTAAAACACAAACTCATTCGCCTTGGGCAAGACGAAGAGAAATTATTTAAAAGCTAAAACCCTATAAAACATCTCTACACTTTGAAGTGAGTTCAAAACAAAAGCAAAGATAAACTACTTAGAGCTATGAACATTAGTCCGAACTAGCGGGTTTCCAGTGGTAGCGAACTCCTTGGAAGTCGAGGTACTCGGGTAATTTTCCTTGTTTAACCCTTGAGTAGACTTTGGTTCTTTGTTTGAGCGAGCTTTGAAGACTACGGGCGATGGCCCTTGCCTTTTGTGTTGTTGAAGCAATCTTCTTGATTAACAGATCGGGAAGTATGAGATATAGTATGTGTACTTCTGTGGATCTTTGTGTTGAATCTTGAGGATGTACCTTCCGGTCTTGAGTGAAGAGACTCGTTGTCGTGACACTTTCTAGATCGTATCTCGATCGCACTCTTGATCTTGGTGATCATGTTGATGTAGTGGTAACGGGATCGGTTCGATGAATTCCACAGGTGTGTTGAGCGAGATCTTCATTGGGGATCTCGATTGGTTGATTAGGCCGAGAAGGCAGTATACCTCTTACATTTGACTAGGATAATCAAAGAATCACCCCATCCTGTGGGCGGATATCTTCGATCCGGATTTTCGAGCTTTAAGCGTGATGTATTCACCATGTAGTCGAATTTGCCACTTGGTTTTCCCAAGGTATCCCAAACTTGAGGGACGGTGGATTTTCATGCCTTTGCGGGGACATGTCTTTGAATTGGTCGGTTAGGCGCATATGAATCCTCTTGAGACACATACTCGGGGCTGTTTAAATAAGTGCTCCACTCTTGATTCGGATGGATCGTCTTCATCCTCTTGATGGTTACAACGCTAACCTCTTGGAGAACAGTTTAGGAAGCCCCCTTTGAAAACTTCTTTGATTGGATGAAGTGTTTCATCCTTTTGCTTGTCTTTGGAGAATCTGGTGTGAACCCGAGTCCGACTTTGTTTCGTTCTTGACGGGTTTGATAACTTGTCCCACCTTGATGTTGCCATCTTTCACCATTTGTGCACTTCTTTATCGAAGAGATAGATGATCTATTTTGTTGGTAGATTCATCTTCGCAGTTTTAGGAGATCGTTCCTTCAATGTCATTAGGCGTGATGAAAAGCTGGATAGATGACTTACAAGTAAAGCTGTTCACCACCGATGGTCACCAACTTTCCATTCTTGTGAATTTTAACCCGATGGAGTAGAAGTTCTTGCTCATCGTGGATCCAAGGTCTTCCTAGTAGGCAGCTATGGCGGTGGTACATCCATGACTTGGAAAGTAATTTGAAAAGTGTCGGGCCAATTGTCATCGGAGATCAACTTCCCCAATAACTTCTTCCATCCATAGCTCTTACTATTATGTCGTTGAACTTCATTGGCGTCCTTTGTAAGCCAAGCGGCGAGTGTCATTTTCGCATTACGTTCAAAGATGAACATATCTACCAATACATTGGACGGGGAATCGATTGGCGAATCATTGAGATGTGAAGGCCAAGTTGTGATCTTTCCCTTCTTGGAAGTTCCTCGTCACTGAAGCTTAGATTATTGCAAGCTGTTATGTTGGAGACGATCCCTCCAAACTGGTCTGTAGTCACATCGTGATCCACATAAACCTGGTCTAGTACTCTCATCAAAGCTTCTCGGTGAGCTTCGGAGTTGAGGAGTAGAGATAATATTGAAATTTTGGAAGGAGTCTGCATCAGCTGATCTACGACTCGGTATTCGCTCTTTTTGATTAACTTCAGTATCTCATCAAAATATGCGTTGGCGTTGGCTCTATTAGGAGAACCAACATTCGTGCTTGGATTAACAACTGGAATCGTTGCAAGATTCTCGGAAGATATGTTAACTGGATTTTGTCGGACAACAGGAACTGCAGGCGGTCTTGGTGGCAATGGAGTGTGCACTCGTCCACTTCGTGTTACTCGTCCGATTTCTATTATATTGACATTAGCGTGAAGAGTAGGCATGGGTTTCTCCTTCCCATCCTCTATCAGGGTTGCATTGTATTGGTAAGGAATTGCTTTGGTAGGCGTGGAGCAGGACCGGTAGGCAAATTACCAAAGGAGACTCGGGGTCTTTGGGCTGTGCATTCAATCTCCACATGATTGGGTATATTGAAACAAGGGATGATGATGTTTACTTCGGGGTTTTCCGAGTTGATATCTGAGACAAAAAGCTCATGCGGAAAATGCCCTATGTATTTCGTCATGATCATCTCTGTTACGTAAACTTATGATCACCGATGTCTAACAAATCTTGGATATCTGCTCTTATGGTGGAACATCCTTGAATATTCTTGGAGCGGATCACAAGCTGCGTAATTGTGCTAGCGAAGGTGCTCATTGTCTTGTATGCTTCATGAAGATGCACCAAGTTTCCTCGATCGGGGTTTACGTGCATGTGAGATACACTGTATTTCTCGATATCAAACTTCTTGAGTGCCTTACTATGTTGGAAGCGGATTGGCTTGCACATTCGGTTGTATTTACGAAGGAAAAGATTAGATCTCACTAATCTTTGTACTTACGCCTTTAATGCTATACAATGCTCACCTGGTGCCCTTGGTGAAAAGGGCAAGATCGTCTTTTGTACCACCATGGTAATTTTGGGGGAGGAGGTGGTGACCTCGTCTGTTCATTAGCGAGGTAAAGTTACGTATGTCATTGGGATCGGGTGTCACAGTTTTGATTCTTTGAGCTACTGAGCTTTGTTGAGGTTGTTGAGTTTGTTGATTTTGTTGAATTTGTTGGAATTGCGGAGCAATTCACTGTTTATTTGTGTTGACGGGTGCTATGGCTACTATCGTTGTTGAATGACATTCTTACGTGGTTTCCCTCGGGATACCATTCCTATGTCATGCTCTTTCTTCCTTGGAAAACTGGTTCCTACCTTCTTTGTTCCACTAGAAGATCCTGCTTCCTTGGTTAGGCGTCCGGTTCGAACCCCCTCTTCTAATCACATTCCCATGCTCACCATCTCAGTGAAATCTCCGGGAGCGCTAGCGATCATTCGCTCATAGTAGAATGAGCCTAGAGTATTCAAGAATACCTTAGTCATCTCCTTCTCTTCCAATGGTGGGTTGACTTGGGCAGCAATTTCCCTCTATCGTTGTGCATATTCCTTGAATGTCTCTTTTTCTTTCTGAGACATGGAGCGGAGTTGATCCCTATCAGGAGCCATATCCAAGTTAAACTTGTATTGCTGGGCAAAGGCTTCACCTAAGTCGTTGAATGTTTGGATATTCGTGCTGTCTAAACCCATGTACCACTTGATGCGGCACGGTGAGACTATCTTGGAAGTAATGGATTAACAGCGATGATCCTCGTTGTATGTAGACATTTTCACGGCATACATCGTGAGATGACTTTCGGATAGGAGTTTCCTTTGTACTTTTCAAAGTCGGGGACTTTGAATTTTCTTGAGTATTCTTCGCGAGGAACTAAGCAAAGATCTGGCGTTTTCCAAACAATTCTTTCCCTCGAATTGTTTTTATCTCTAGCTGCATTTTGTGGAGTTGTTCCTGGAGATTTTCCATTGAACCGCGTGGATTTGAGTTACTGCCTGGAGTATGATGAAGTTCTTCGTCTAAGGTAGTGTGTACTACGGAAGCTGATTTCGTCATGATTGGTTGAGAAACCGACATTGTTACTTGTGGAAGAGTTACTCCATGTTGCGGAGTAAATGTAGAGTTTTGCTGCAAAGTAGGTATCTCAAGCGAGGTTGTTTGAAAAGTCGGTTGGCGAATTCCGATGCCAAAGTTAAAAGGCATGCCCATGGATAGCCACGGCATCTTGAAGAGTGAGCTACTAGCTGCGACAGTTGAAACTGGAGTAGTAGTGTCTTCTGAGATCGCTGGTTGATTTTGACTGCTCGATGCTGCTTGTTGACTTTGCGCTGTGGCAAATGAGTTGACCAAAGATGTGAGTCTCTCCACTTCTTCTTGCAATGTTGTTACCGTGCTACGGAGTTCAACGTTCTCTTGCTCAAATCCTTCCATTACTTTTCTTCTTTTTGATCTTGTGTCGTATGTTCGGTCGGTGTGGGCGATCGAGAAACTCTAGATCGACGACAGCGATCTTTTCCTATCTGTTCAATCTGCTTGTTCAATTTCAGTATTCGGTATAAGCTGTGTAAGTGTCGGACTCTAGACAATAGACTTAAATGCAAAGTATGATGCATGAATATGATTGTAAAGAAAAGAAATTTCCAAAATTTAATGCTAAAGAGATATTTCGGCAAATATTTGGATGGAAACAACACATTTATTGATTAAATGGAAGAAGATTACAACAATTGTTTTTGTTTGGAGCATTGCTCACACAAATGTTAAATTAAATGATAAAATTACAAACTAAATTGAACTAATTAAGCGTCTTCGTCGGATGAAGATCCAAAGGCTTGATCGACTTCAACTTGAGTTTCCTTTCCATAGCGAGTTTTTAGTTCGCTTTCTCGGCTTTTAGCTTGCTAATGACTCTCTTCCACTCGTTGGGAGCCGGGATCGTGGTTGTCATTTCCTCAAGCTTTCTTTTCCTTTCTTTGGCGTATCTCGGATTGCGTTATCCTTACGCGAATTTTCTCATCCTTTTCCATGAGCCATTCATCACGGAAGTAAAGCGTCTTTTCATGATCTTTGACTTGCTTCTTGAGCTTCTCATTCTCAAGATTAGTCTTAAGGAATTTGTTTTCCAAAGCTTCTTTCTCAAACCTTATTTTGGTCAAGGCTTCTTGGTATTCTCCCACAGCTTCAACAAGAAAATTTGTTGATTTGGAATCGATTGAGAACATGGGATCCTCATAAGCGTAAGGCATTGAAATTCCTTCGCTCTTTTCTTTACCAAGTGTAGGTTTCCATGGCTACACAATTCTTTGCCTTCCCTTTTTCTTTCCTTCGGATGTGATGCCAAGCTTTGATCATCCTAGCTTTCAATCCTTGGGAATCCTCTCCTTCGTGATAGAAGTAACTTTCTACAGTGAAACCAAGAGGTTTACTAGAGTTTGCGTATCCGAGTTGACGTCTTGCCAGGAAAGGGTTGTAGTTGATTCCTCCCTTCGTACCAATGAGAGGTATGTTGGCAAATTCTCCACAGCTCTCAATGATTTCCATCTCATTGTCTGCCAAGGTATACCGATGGATATTGTCGTTTGTAAGAGACATGAGCCTTATTGACCAATGCCACTCGTCTTTGTTTTCGCGGAAGATAGGAGATTTAGGCAAATGTGAGGTAATCCATTTGAAAATCAGAGGTACGCAACACACGATAGTTCCGTCTCCTTGACGATTCCTGTGATGAATAGAGACGTACGTGTCACCAAGCAAGGTGGGAACGGGATTTCCAATCAGAAAAATCCTTATGGCGTTGATATCAATGAAATTTGGGACGTTGGGAAACAACACCAATCCATAGAGGAGCAAAGCTAAAATAGCTTCAAAGGCTACCATACTACCGGCTGCAGAGAATTTAATAGCCTTCTCCATTAGGAACTTTTCTGGTAGTTAGGTTTTTGTCTATCTCAGTTTTCTTTAAGTGAGTCATCGTTGCAATGACTGGTGACTTGGGAATGGCTTCCAAACCATTGAAAGGCACTTTGTCTGGTACTGAGATACCTAGGATATCGCATACTCTTCCAAAGTAGGCATCAGCGATAATCGGGAAAGTGAAGCGATAGACTAGATCGTAAAAGCGAGCGAAAGTTTTGAGAAGTCCTTCATCAGCGTTAGCGTTCGGAAGAGTTAAAAGAGTTACATAGCGTTTTACGAAATCAGGGATCTTCTACCAAGGATGCTAACTCTTTCAACTTTCCTCGTCGAGAATTCTAAAAGCGTATCTTTTGGTGAATCTTCCTCGGCGTCCATCACTCTAACCTAAAATATTTTACAAAGAAAATATCTAAATTCTTTGGAAATGGGAAGAGAAATGAAGTTTTTTTTTTTGAATGAATGAATGCATGAATCAAACATGGTTAGTAGTTATACACATGGGCAAGCGTTGAAGTCACGAGCATGAAGCCAACAATAAGAATCAACGTGGTTTAGTTCTAAGGGCTTATTCATCGTGAAGCGGGTTCTACGATATCTGAGCTCAACACTCCTCTTTGAAATATTATCGGTTTGTTGAATACTCGATGGTCCAATAATATTTTCAAGAGAAACTACGCTGATCGTAGTCTCGCATGACAATTACTCTAGGCTTACACCGGACAATCTCACTACATCCTAATGGCGGGATGGGTTATGTGTTCTACCCACTCGACTTCTCGAGTTCCTCGAAAGCACAACGTCTTCGCAAATACTTGCTAAACACAATACCCCAAGACAACCTCCAGGCGGGAGATATTAACCGTAAGCATTGAACTTCTCACGTTAATACATCCACCTAGATCTTAAAATGTTTCTTAAATTCGGGTTAGGATTTCTTTCCATCAGATGAAATCGCGAAAACACACAATAAAGAAAAACAGATATATGCAAAACATAAAAGCTTATCCCCTTTCTTTTCTTTTTGAAAACAAAAAAAACTTGGTGCTCTCGATGTAGCGTTTTCTTTCTTGAAAAATCAAAATTTCGTACTCCCAGTAGAGTCGCCATTTTCTGTTCGCGTTAAAGGTGGCTAGAGGATCGAACATGAATTCGGATTCTCGGCTCGAAAACGATTTACTCTTTTGATTTGTTTATAAAGATGCATGAGCATCAAGCTTTATTATTTTCAACACAAGAAAGATGATTTAATGATTATGAAAAGGGAAAGGTGAAATACCCTCAATTGATATTGGTATGCGTAACGACTAGCGCAAACTAGGCAACGCATTGGGGAGATTCTGAGTAAGGGGGATTGTTATATAAAGGGAATAGATGGAGCACCCTAAATATATATAGTTATCTATAGCTTTATATATGAATATATTTGATATGTTTGTGCGTTTTAATTGTTATTTCTATGATTGGGAAAGTTTCTTCTTTGGAATTTAAGAATGATAGATTTATGTGGGATTCTAGGTTTGTTATTATTGTGCTCGCAAAGATCTGTGGATCTTCTGCATACATATCCCCTAGTGGGAATCAGAGCATTTGTAGCTCGGATCTAAAGGGTTCTATGGTTTGTTTGGTCTGAGGGAGAAAGAAATTTGCTCGGCAAGGATGAGACCTTGTGCCTCGTATTCTCAAAGGATGTTGAGAAAGTCGGACCAATCGTAGTTCCACTTATGCTAGTGGAAAGCAGCGGGATGTTAGTAAGAGCAGAAAATGTCATCTTAATGAAAAATGTATCTAATCTATTTCATCACATACATTTTTGAAAAGTTTGATTGATTAAAAATCTTTCGTCGTAAGCATTAGGTGTTTTGCTTGAGTGTACAAGCGTTACCACTTACATGTTTAAGAAAGATGTTTGAAAAAGATGATTGAATCTTTTAAGCTGTAAGCATTGGGTGTTTTGCTTGAGTGTACAAGCGTTACCACTTACAATTAAGAGATGTTTTGTTTGAAAACAGTTTGAAAAGAAAAAGTTTTGATTGTATGTGATGTGATAGAAGAGATACTTCTTTCATAGAGATGATAGATGTCTAAATCTCTAGGAGAAATTGATTGGATTAAAGGGATGCTTTTAAGAAGCCCATGGGTCCTTGTATTGTTAGCCCAGAGGAGGCATTAGGGTCATCGAGGGTCATCGAGGTCCTTGTATGAAGCTCAAGAGGAAGCTATAGGGTATGGTTGGCTTTGTGTTAAAGGATTTCAGAGAAACCATCCTTTTGGAATTAAGAGCTATTTCAAAATTTTACTCTCTGGGGATTTGAAAGTGATTTCAGGAAACCATCCTTCGGGGTTCTATCTTAAGCGGGTGATTCTTTGTATTGGAAGCCCAATAGGAGGCATTAAGAGATTTCTGTCTCTTTCATTGTATGATGCCCAGAAGGCTAAACTCAATGAGGAGTTCTTTTGAGCGAAGCCCGAGGAGGTGACTCAGGGGTGTTGTCTTATATGAAGCCTAAGGCTAAACTCAGATAAATGAGTTTTCTTATATGAAGCCTAAGAGGAGGCTAAACTACGTGGGAGAGTTATCTTGTATAAAGCCAAGGCTAAATTCATGTTGGAGATGAATTATCTTGTATGAAGCCAGCGGAGGCTACAACTGAGAACCTATTGGTTAGACTAATTGTTATGTTGTAATTAGGCAGTTGTATAAACAAGTGTGTGTGTGATATGTATTCACGAAGTTTATGAAGGAAATATAAACAATGCAATGATGTTTATTTACAAGAGTTTATGAAATATAAACAAGTGTACGTGAGCGAGCGTTTAAAAGCAGTAACTTGATTACAAGTTTGAGCGTGTACAAGGAAATGAATATGTACCGAATGAGTATTTATGTACGAGAGAAAGATGGATGTACATAGGGGTTGGGACTTACACCATAAGGAGGCCCATTGGTTTGAAAGCAGTTTCACGAGGAATAATGCTCCTTTCAATACCAATGGTATTGATATATATCTGAGCGAAATAGAAATGAACAATCGAAGTTTATCTGTAAAAAGTATATGTATTATGTACAGATAAAAGTTTTGTATAAAAAGAAATTGATATGTACAAGGAAAAGATGTATGTACATAAAGAATGTTGGCTTGAGTATACACAAGTGGGGTGAAAAAAAACGATCGAGTTTGTCTGTACTTGAGTATAAAAAGGTATATGTGTTATGTACAGATAAAAATTTGTATGTATTTGAAGAGAGTTTGATATGTACAAATAAATATTATGTACATAAAAGAATGTTATGGGACTTACACCGTGAGGGAGGCCCATTGGTTTGAAAGCAGTTTCACAGGGAATAATGCTCCTTTCAATACCAATGGTATCGGTGTATAAACAAACGAATGAAAACAAACGAAAGAAATTTGTTTATGTTTGAATATTGACAATGATGATTTGAGTACGTACAAGTAAAACTAAATATGTACAAAAAGGATTGGGACTTACACCATAAGGGTGGCCCATGATCGATTGAGAAATTCGAGAGAAAACGAATTTGATTTTATCGTTTAAATCGGATCGATCGTGGTAAAAGATGTAAGTTTTGATGAAATGTTTTGAAAAATTATTTGAAAATGTTTTGAAATGTGAAGTTCATTTATGAAAAGTTTTGAAAAAAAATCAGAAGTCGAAAACTTGAAAATTTCACCTTAAAAGGAGGTTTGAAATAGTGTTCAGAACGTCGTTTTCGACTCGATTAAAATATGATCAGATGAAAGTTTTTTCTGAAAATTTTTGCACTATCATAAAATAGATGTATTTATTGACAAGTGTCCAAAAAATCACCTTAAAATAAGGAGTTTTGATTGGTCAAAAAAATTGTGAAAGTTTTGTAAAAAAACATGAAAAATTGGAAAAGTTATAATAAGAAATGGTCCTGATGGGAGTTGAACCCATGACCAAAGGGTAGAACACGTGGCAGAGAGCCTTACGGGCAAGCAAGCTACCATTGAGCCAAACGCATTTTGGTGTTTGTGGACTAGAACACGTGTTAGAAAAAGATTGGAAAATTCAAATATTCAAACTCAAGAACACGCGCGCAGTGTTCTTCATCTCTTTTGATCTTCAGATTCTATGATCCAAGCTATCATCTTCGTTTCTCAATGAAATTCAATGATGTAAAAATGAAATTTGCTCGGTTTTCATCACGAACACGAATATATTATTAATTGCATTTATATCAAGCCTAGCATGTTTGGATTTAAGGAACCACGATGAACCCTAGAGCTGAGTTTTTTAAATTAAATGATGTATGATTGATGATTCTTTGATTTTATTGAGGGCTATTGATCGTTATGTGTGCAGAAACAAAACGGCCATGAGTTTTTTTCAATTGATGCAAGGAATCATAGAGTTTGAAGTTGGTGTTCATACCTGTGTAAGTGAGAATCGAAGAAGCTGCAAACGTGTTTCCAGAACGGATTTCTTGATTGTGTGAGCTTCAACGGCCTATATGGAAGCTGTGTGAATGGTCTGCACTCCTTGAATCAAGCTGGAACTCTCAAGTCAAGTCCACCTGCATAGACACAAAATTGAACTTCGAAACCTGGGTTAAGAGTGTTACAGTTCAAGATTAATGGTCTGTCTCATGTCCATGGAGTATGGTGATGATGTTTGAGTGATTAGAACACAGTTTAATCAAGCCAAGCTATGGATTCGATTGTTTAGGCAGTTTGGAAAGTTTGAAAAAAATGGAAAGTGAAATCTGATTTTCAGCTTTAATCAAGTTGTTCTTAAGTTCTAAACAAGTTTGATTTTGATCATGAAGCATGTTTAACACCAAAGTTCATCATATTTTTCATCAATTTTCAAAAATACAAGTTTTGGCAATTTGACATATGTTTCTTGAAATTTCAAAGATGGAAAGCGAAAGCATGAACTTGCATTTGCTTTGGTGTTGTTTTGGACTTGAAATGTGATCCATTTATAGGCCAAAAGATTCTGAAATGTTAGGCAAGAGGTACAAGCTTTTGGTGATTCAAAGATAACTTAGAGGGCAAGAATGACTTTTCAAAGGAAAAGGAAGATTCCTTTTTTAACCATGTGCTTATTTTTACAACTTGATCCATATCTCTCAATTATTACCTCTAGCTGATATTTATCAGCTCAATGATCCATTTGGCATGGTTGGATTGCTTCTAGATGAAGAAAACACAAAAATGATCTATAATTGAAGTTTTGGATTTTGGAAAATCAAGTTCATGGAGCCTTATGTTTCAATTTCAAAAGCATAGCTAGACTCCATGGATTTGAGAGTTCTTGGACATTTTGGAAAGCTTGTTTCACAAGCTACAACTTTCATGTTTTGAGTTTTTTCCAATTCAAATTGGAACTAGGTGAAAAAATGGCATGAAGTTTGGAAAAAATAAGAAATTTCAACACTTGAAATTTTTCAAAGTATGAAAACTTTTGACTTTTTGTTGACTTTTTCAAATCCTTTGATTTTTTATGATCATGATGGATCATTTGAAGTATTTTGATGATTGAAAAAGCTTTGTTTTGAAAAATTTGATCAAAAGTCAAAGTTTGACTTTTTAGTGCAGATGAAATTTCATCAGATGTTTCTGAAATTGATTGATGAAGTCTGTGAACTTCTGTAATGTTTTGAATCCAGAAATTAGGTCATGATGTTGTATCTAAGATATGGTGACCAATCTCTATCCAAAAAAGTCACTTCTTGTTCAAAAAATCAGAGAAAACTCATGCCCGATCAAAATCCTAATTGGTCGATCCTTGATTGATCTGTGAGAGAAAATGGATATCTGAAGATTGAAGGCTGATATTTTGATCAAGATAGATCAAATGAGGTGAGAAAAACTTAAACCCTAATTGGTTGCCTTTTGAATCAGATGAAAATCTGATGAAACCCTAATTTTGACCTGTGAAGTCCACACCCGATTAATGCTGTCTGAACTGTTAGTTATGCAATGATGCAAATGTAAAGTGGTATAGTAGGTCAAAATTTGGGGTATGACACAATGCCATTGCCAAGTGTGTTTGAGGCTCCATCAAAGACCATGGTCCATCGGGATCCTTGTTCAAGTCCTTCGTCTGGGCCCGGTTCTTCACAATCTGTAACTAGTAAAACATCTTCATTTGGAAATTCGAACTGCATAGACTGATAGTCATCTACGGCTTGATGAGCCAAATGATCGGCTACTACACTTCCTTTTATGGCCTTTTGAGAAGTGTATTGGATGTCATACTCGGTCAGAATCATTTGCCATCTTTCTATTCTTCCGGAGAGAGCTGGTTTCTCAAATATGTATTTTATCGGATCCATCTTGGAGATCAACAAGGTAGTGTGGGTCAACATAAACTGTCTTAGTCGGCGAGCTAAAAAGCGTTGCAAGTTTTCTCGGTGTGAGTATCTTGTTTCACGATCGGTAAACTTTTTGCTAAGGTAGTATATTGCATGCTCTTTTCGACCAGACTCGTCATGTTGCCCCAACACACACCCCATTGAGTTCTCTAACACTGTCAAGTACATGATAAGAGGTCTTCCTTTGGCAGGCGGCATCAGGATAGGAGGGCTCTGTAGGTACTCCTTGATTTTGTCAAAAGAGATCTGGCAATCGTCGTTCCATTCTACCACTTGATCTTTCTTCAGTAACTTGAAGATTGGTTCACAAGTAGCAGTTAGGTGTGCAATGAATCTGGCAATGTAATTCAATCGGCCAAGAAACCTCTGACTTCCTTCTCGATGCGGGGAGCTGGCATCTCTTGAATAGCTTTTACCTTGGCAGGGTCAACCTCAATACCTTTACCACTGACAACAAACCCTAAGAGTTTACCAGATCTGACTCCAAAGGTGCACTTGTTGGGATTAAGTCTCAGTCTGTACTTCTTCAACCTATCAAACAGTTTCTGCAAATGATCAAGATGCTCTTCCTCTGTTTGTGATCGAGCTATCATGTCATCGACGTAGACCTCTATCTCGTGATGAATCATGTCATGAAATAATGCCACCATGGCACGCTGATAAGTGGCGCCAGCGTTCTTCAGTCTGAACGACATGACTTTGTAGCAGAAATTGCCCCATTGTGTAACAAAAGTAGTCTTCTCCATGTCTTCAGGAGCCATTTTGATCTGATTGTAACCGGAGAAACCATCCATGAAGGAGAAGACCTTATGTTGGGCGGTGTTGTCAACCAGAACATCAATATGAGGAAGTGGAAAATCGTCTTTCGGACTTGCTTTGTTCAGATCTCTGTAATCCACACACATTCGTACCTTGCCATCCTTCTTAGGTACGGGTACCACGTTTGCAACCCATTGTGGATAAGAAGTAACAGCTAGGAAACCGGCGTTGAACTGCTTCAAAACTTCTGCTTTGATTTTCTCAGACATCTCAGGACGCATGTGACGAACCTTTTGTTTCACTGGGAGAAAACCCTCTTTTGTTGGCAATCGGTGTACCACAATATCAATGTCTAAACCAGGCATGTCTTCATATGACCAAGCAAAAACCTCAATATAGTCTCGTAGCATTTGAACCAACCTTTCTTTAACACTGTTCTCAAGACCCGCTCCTATCTTGATTTCTTTTCTGTCTTCGTCAGTACCCAAATTCACAACCTCAACTGGCTCTTTGTGTGGCTGTATAACTCGCTCTTCTTGCTGTAGCAGTCTGACAAGTTCTCCTGGCACTTCACAATCTTCCTCACCTTCGTCTTAGGCTTGGCAGATCGAATTATCGAAGTCATATTTAGCAATAGCATAGCTATAATCAACGAGATTCAGAGTGATCCTGCAGTGTATCACGTGGGTGTGTGTAAGAAACACATAGCTTTTTGAAGGGGTGATAAAGTAAAAGAAAGAAAACAACAATTGAATGCAAAAGTCCAACGATTTTATTGAATGAAAATATGCAAATGACAGATGATAACCCTCACAAACGAGCCATGATGCCCCGGGCAAGACACTAGGCTTTAGAGTTTATTGTTCAAAACATAGAAAATACGAAAAGCAAAACAAAACAAGAGCAATTACTCCTGTCTAAAGGAGATTGGTATGACGTCTTCAGTCTTCCAATTGTTGAGCCCATTGTCTGGAGTTGGGAAGATCCACTTGCTGATGTCGAAGTCGTTGTCGTCGTCTTCTATAACATGGATTCCACTCTGGCTGATGCGGAAAGGAAGTTGGCCGGCACGTTCGCGGCGTATCATCTTTTGAACCTTGATGGTGAAGCCTAAACCCGTCTTATCAGATTTGAAAGGAAAATCAGGGAGCTGACCCCAAATAGTACTACCTCCTTCTTCAACTGCAGCTTGAGCATCTTTCAACGAGGCCATCCTAGGCGGAGCTCGCGTAACTTCAGGAGTGACGGGAGAGTCAACAGGCATGACTATGGGGATTGTTTCAAAAGCTTGACAGGGAGTCTCAAAGAATTCACCCTCCATCTCCAGGTATCAGAATGACTGTAGATGACTGACCATATATTCTTCTTCACCATATACTGTAACAACCTTCCCTTTCACGGGTATTTGGGTTTACGATGCGGTAGAGGTAACCGCCTGCCCGTGTATCAAGGCGTCCAAGTAGGCAAGAGTAAGTGGACGGATGTCCATGACCAAGAAAGTGGAGTCAAAGTCGGGAACCGAGTTTAACAGGAGTGAGCTCTCCAAGCACTGTTAAGCTTAGAACCATCAAAAGCTCTCACAATTATATCTACGGGACATGAGACAATGTAATGCCCTTGCATTCAACGAGAGATGTGCAAGGCTTTGTTGTGTTTCTTTCGGAGAGTCAAATCGACATCGGAGAAGCCTAGGCGTTGTTGGCGGCCAGGCTAGCAATACAAACTTCAAACTGGTCAGTAGTAGTGTCTTGCGGTACGTGAGCATTCTTCAGAAACTTCACCAAGGCGTTAGCATGAGCCTCAGAGCACAAGAGTAGAGCAAGCATGGAGATCTTGGACGGAGTCTGTCCTAACTGTTCCACCACATTGTAGTCACTCTTCTTGATAATCTTTAGAATTTCCTCCATTTCTCGTTTGGAGGTGTCTTCATCAACTTCCTTTGGTACTTCTGGCTGAGCAGGATGAGTCACTGGTTCTTTCCCTCTAGATTGGGCAATGGATTGAATAGCTGGAATGCGAGCTGGAGTTGCAGCGTCTTTTGGAGGAGAGATTTCTGGAGAGAATACCCTTCCGGTTCTGGTCACCTTACTGGATCCGGTGATGTTGTCGATATCAGGAATGGTAGCTTCAACTGTGAGATCTTCAATGGTCAGAGGATCTTGCTTAACGCCATGATAGTAAACATCAGCTCCATAATTCCAAGGAATAGCTTTGTCAGAGGAATATGGAACTGGCCTGGGAGAAGTAATGATGAGAGGTGCCACTCTAGGCACAGGATCAGTAGAGGAAATCCTTATAGTGTTAACATCAGCATAGTCTTCTGGGAAATCGTCACCCCATCCGGTTGCCTTAACATCTTCAATAGGAATTTTGTAGCTCTCAGGAACAATATACTTCACCATGTAATCATACTTTCCACTTGGCTGCCCCAAGGTATCCCATGCAGATGGTACAGCTTCATTCACATCTTCGATCTTCAGTTTCTTAGACATGTCTTCACACAGACTCTCCACAGGTGGTTTCAGGAATAGTATTTCACGGTTGTCCATCATGCACTGAACACGTCTTCTCAACCAAGCACAGCCATCAGGTGCAGATGGGCACCAACGATAATTCTCTGGGCATCCTGGGTTGACACCGGCTTGCAGCAAATTCTTCTTAATAGTCATCAGAGGAATGGTCAAGTCATCTATGTTGAAAACATAAGTATCCTCACCAACAGCATTGGAACTTTTGTCATGGTTAGGCATAGGCGCGTTGATCACATTCGGAGTCTCAACAAGAGGATCAAACTCAATCTGCTTTGCTTCAATCATATCTTGAATCGTGTTCTTCAGAGCCCAACAGTTGTCAGTGTCGTGCCCTGGGCTATTGGAGTGGTAAGCACACTTAGCATTAGGATTGTATCTCGGAGAGGAAGTGTTGACATTCTGAGGAGGATCCTTCAAAGTAATTAGCTCTGCTTTCAACATGTGTTGCAAGGCTTGCGACAATGGCATGTTGATCTTCGTAAACTGTCTTCGTGGCGCGTTCTGGCTACGCGCGGGTTGTCTCGCTGAGGTTGTGCTGATGTAGGATTGGAGATCACAACTGCCCCCACCAAAAGATCTCTTTGCAAGCATTTGACGATGACTCTACATGAATCTTCCCACTCTTGATACCAGCTTCGATGCGCTCGCCTGTCAATATCAGCTCGGTGAATCCGGCTGAAGAGTTTCCAATCAGATGATTGAAGAATGGGCCTATCAGTGTTCCCATAAACATATCAACCAACTCCCTATTGGACAAGGGTGGCTGAACTCTGCCTGCTAGATCTCTCCATTTCTGAGCATACTCCTTGAACTTCTCATCTCGACCCATAGACATGCTCTGTAGTTGCATGCGAGTGGGTGTCAATTCAGCATCGTACTCATACTGTCTATAGAAAGCATCTGCTAAGTCACTCCAAGTACGGATACGATCATTCTCTAGCTGATAGTACCATTCCAACTGAGTTCTGGACAAACTCTCTTGGAAATAATGCATCCACAACTTTCTGTCATCAGTGTGGGGGTTGATCTTTTGAACATAGGACTTCAAATGCAGCTTCGGACAAGAAATACCATCATCCTTGGAAAAAGTAGGAACTTTGAACTTGGGAGGAATCACCACACTAGGAACAAGACTCAGATCATCAAAATTCAGCCCGGACATCTTCAAGTTTTCCACAGCATTCAGACGGTCTTCAAGTTACTTGTACTTGTCATCTTCATTAGAGTACTGGTCATGATCATATTGATCCTCTCTCTCTTTCTCAGACTCACGCTGGCTACCTTCGCCATCACCCTTGACACTCCCCTCATTCTTGACACTTCTTTCTGAGAGCTCTATCCGACTAACCACTTTAGGACCACCTTTGTAGCGTCTACCCATGTTGAGAAGACCGACGACCTTCTTCTTTCTATTGATGAGCTTCTTCAGATCTTCTTGGCCTTGGACCAAGCTAGTGAACATCTCCTGGAACTGAGCATTTTGAGCCTGGAGATCTTTGATAGACTGTTCAAGAGCCATTTCTGCTAAAATAAATAGCGAAGAATGAGAAAACCAATCTTCAATGTACCTGTGATGCAATGTTATGCTATGATATGCGATGTTTATGCAGATGCAATGCAATGTTTTCAAGGACCTTAGAGATTTAAATTTGTTAAACAAGCACGAACAAACATATATTAGTTTTATTTTTATTCTTTTTCTTTTTAAGTACAAAAGGTAGTTCGAAATAAAAGAAAAACATATAAATCCTAAAGCTCTAAGTCTCCCATGGGCGCTTCCTCTTGGTGCCGAGGTAGGCGTTGATGTTTCGCTCCTCGTGAAGTAGCTTGGTCAACTCTAGCACTTTCTTCTCGCTTGTGTAGCACTGAGCTTCAAATGTATCCCTTTCTTCTTTGAGCTGAATCCAGGATCTCATCAAGTCTTCAAAATCAGTAGGCATGTCAGGATGGAGAACAGTATAGGGTACGTCACCTATAGCAATAGGTTCCATAATTACGGGTAAAAACGGCGTGAATGGCATCATGAGGTTTTGCCCTCGAGCTCGCACCCATTTGAGGTAAGGTTCCCAAGGAATGGAGTTCTGGTGCCCCAAAGTCTTGGTATCAGTCTTCTTTACCATGCCCCAAGCGTCTATGAACCTTCGTCGGTAATTCTTGGAGATCGTGGTTGTAGTCGAACACAATATCTTAGAGAAGCATATCATGAGGGCCATCTCTTCGAGCGAAACCAAACTGACGTAGAGCTAAAGAAGGGTTGTAAGTAATACCTCCCCTTATACCAAGGAGTGGTACATTAGGGAATTCTCCTGGCAGCTCAATGAAAGTGAAGTCCTTTTGAGAGAAAAGACTCCAACGGATATCGAATGAGAGAGTGACATTAGTCTTTGAGACCACTTCAACCTTTGCTCGTTCTTCAAAGCGATGGAGGAAGGTGCGAAATAAACCACACGGAAAGTAACGGTATACAACACATGAGAGTTCCTTGTCTCTTAGTAATGCAGTGTGGAAGAATGTAGAATATCTCCAAGTAAAGTAGGCACTAGATTGCGGGTAAGAAATAACTTGATGGCGTTGACATCTATGAATTGATCCGAGTTATGAAATAGAACCAAACCATAGATTAGCAAGGCCACAATATCTTCAAATGCATGGAAACTCATAACTTTGAGGAATTCTCGGGCTTTCTTAATCAGGAACTTAGCAAGTAAACCCTTAACTCTGCTTCTAGTTTCCCAATTGGCTTCAATGTCTGAGCGCTTAAGATGTAAGGCTGATGCAATGTCTTCATACCTAGGAACCTTTTCTAAACCGGTGAATGGCATTTGGTCAAGAATAGGTATCCCAAGTAGCTTAGAGAACTCTTCCAAGGTAGGAACTAACTGATAATCTGGGAATGTAAAGCAATGGTGTTTCGGATAAAAGAACTGGAATAGGACGTGCATCACATCTTCTTCATAACCGGAGATAACCAAGTCAAGTAGATAACCGTGTCTTTTGATGAACTGAGCATGGTCGGGAATTTCTGAAACTAATTCTTTGAGCTGAGAAGGTATACCCATGAAGTTGATTCGGATAGTCTTTCTAGAAGCCATAATTCCATACAAAACAGAGCAAAGATAAATCCCTAGGTCCTTGAAATAGTTAGAAATGATATGCAATGCGATGATGTCATGATGTCATGTTTAGCACACAAACAATTCACACAATGAGCCTAGGTTTAAGGCTTGCATGAGGTATAGGTGATTACCCACCAAAAGTTTGAGTTGGTTCATCTGTCCTATAATAGTAATCGGGTTCTAGGAATCTCATATCATTGATCTTTCTCGTGGCGTTTATTTCAATACGACTACCAAGTGGTCGACAAAATATCCCAAAAGTCGATCTTAATGGCGTAGCATCAGTATTATTTATTTTGAAAAATCAAAATTTCAGCGTACTCCCAGTCGCCATTTTCTGTTCGCGTTAAAAGTGGCGCTAGGGAATCGAATATGAATTGATTCTCGGCTCAAAACGATTTACTCTTTTATTTGTTTATAAAGATGCATGAGCATCAAGCTTTATTATTTTCAACACAAGAAATTATGATTTAATGATTATGAAAAGGGAAAATGTTAATACCCTCAATTGATATGATATGCATTACGACTAAGCGCAAACTAGGCGTAGCATTGGGGAGATTCCGGGTAAGGGGGTTTGTTATATAAAGGGAATAGATGGAGCACCCTAAATATATATAGTTATCTATAGCTTTATATATGAATACGTTTGATATGTTTGTGTGTTTTAAATTGCTATTTCTATGATTGGGAAAGTTTCCCCTTTGGGATTTTAAGAAGGATAGATTATGTGGGATCCTAGTGTTTGTTATTATTGTGCTCGCAAAGATCATTGGGATCTTCTGCATACATATCCCTTAATGGGAATCAGAGCATTTGTAGCTCGGATCTAAAGGGATCTATGGTTTGTTTGGTCTGAGAGAGAAAGAAGTTTGCTCGCCAAGGATGAGACCTTGTGCCTACGTATTTTCAAAAGGATGTTGAGAAATTTAGAGCAATCGTAGTTCCCACTTATGCTAGTGGAAGCAACGGGATGTTAGTAAGAGACAAAGACAAATGTCATCTTAATGAAAAATGTATCTAATCTATTTCATCAAATACATTTTTTGAAAGGTTTGATTAATAGAATCTTTCATCGTAAGTTATCGGTGTTTTGCTTGAGTGTACAAGTGTTACCACTTACATGTTTAAGAAAGATGTTTGAAAAATGATTGAATATTTTAATTGTAAGCATTGGGTGTTTTGCTTGAGTGTACAAGCGTTACCACTTACGATTAAGAGATGTTTTTGTTTGAAAAGAGTTTAAAAAGTTTTTGATTGTATGTGATGTGATAGATGAGATACTTCTTCCATAGAGATGATAAGCGTCTAAATCTCGGGAGAAATTGATTAGATTAGGGATGCTTTTAAAAGCCCATGGGTCCTTCTATTGTAAGCCCAGAGGAGGCATTCGAGGTCATCGAGGGTCCTTATATGAAGCTCAAGAGGAAGCTATAAGGTATGGTGGCTTTAGTTTTAAAAGGGATTTCACCGGGAAACCATCCTTTTGGAATCAAGAGCAATTTCATTGGGAAATTATACTCTCATGGTTCTATCCTAGCGCGGGTGATTCTTTGTATTGGAAGCCCAATAGGAGGCTATTAAGAGATTTCCTGGTCTCTTTCTTTGTATGATGCCCAAGAGAAGGCTAAACTCAATGAGGAGTTCTTTTGAGCGAAGCCCAAGAGGTGACTCAGCGGGGTGTTGTCTTATATGAAGCCTAAGCGGAGGCTAAACTCAGATGAATGAGTTTTCTTATATGAAGCCTAAGAGGAGGCTGAACTCAGTTGAAACGAGTTATCTTGCACAAAGCCCAAGAGGAGGCTAATTATGGGGAACCTATTGGTTAGACTAGTTGTTATGTTATAACTAGACAGTTGTATAAACAAGTGTGTGTGTGATATGTATTCACAGGAGTTTATGAAGGAAATATACAGTGTATACAGTGTTTACCCAAGTGAAGTGAAAACAAACGATCGAAGTTTGTCTGTACTTGAGTATAAAAAGTATCTGTATTATGTACAGGTAAAATTGGTATATTCATAAAAAGAATTGGATATGTACAAGGAAAATATGTATGTACTTAAAGAATGTTGGGACTTACACCGTAAGGGAGGCCCATGATCGGTTAAAAATTCGAGAGAAAACGAATTCGGTTTTATCGTTTAATCGGATCGATCATGGAAAAAGATGTAAGTTTGATGAAAAGTTTTGAAGAATGTTTTTGAAAGTGTTTTTGAAAGATGAAATTTTCTTGTGAAAAGTTTTGGAAAGAATCGGGCTTCGAAAGTTTGAAAAAATCACCTTTAAAGGTGCTTTGAAAAGTACTCAAAAGTACCGTTTTCGGCTCGATAAAAACATAATCGGATGAAAGTTTTTGTGAAAATTTTTGACACTATCTCAAAATAGATACATTAATTGACAAGTGTACAAAAAATCACCTCAAAATGAGGAGTTTTGATTGGGTTTTGAAAAAGTCCAAGTTTGTAAAAAGAAATGAAAAAATTACAAAGTTTTGTAAAAAAAATGGTCCCAAGGCTACTCGAACCCGGGACCTCAAGGCAAGGCAAGGTATAAATGACTTAAGAGTGAGCTGGCAACCGCTGGGGCGGCAATACATCCGTGTATTGTAATCAAACAATGAAATTATATTTTAAACTGGATATTTGAATTCAAAAAACGCGCGCAGCTTGTTCTTCATCCTCCAATTCTTCAATCAATCCTAAAATCTTCGTTTCTTGATGAAATCAAAAGATATAAACATCAAACTTGCTCGTCTCAAGCCCAGGAACATGATGGTGTTCTTTAATTTCATTTATTTTAAGCCTAACATGATTGAATTTCTCAAGAACACGAAGAACCCTATAACTGAAAAATCTAATTGAAATCATGTATGGTGGATGATTTTATCAATTGATTGAGGGTTATTGTTCGTGGATAGTGCAGAAACAAAATGGCCAAGATTTTTTTCGAATGGAATCAAAGAATCATGGAGTTTGAAGTTCGAGCTCTTACCTGTTCAAGCTGAGATCGAATTCCACTTTAGAGTGTTTCCAGTTGAGTTTTTATGATTCTTAGAGCACCATCGGCCTTCAAGGATCATGTATGAATGGTGCCTTGCTCTAAAATGGCTTGGAATGCTCGACCAAGTCGACCGCATACAGCTCAAAGTGGCGGAAATCGTAGTTAGAGCTATTACAGATGGAAGCTAATGATCTGCATCATCTATATGAAGTGTGTTGATGATGTTTGAGTGAAGAAATCACAACTTGTCCAAGCCAATGTTCAAATTCGATAGTTATGGCAGTTTTGATAAGTTTATGAACATGTATTGTAAAATATGATTTTCAGCTTTGTTTGTGTTGATTTTAGGTTTCAAACAAGTTCCATATTGATATTAAAACATGTTAGACACCAAATTACTCAAGATTTTTCACAAGTTTGCAAAAATGCAAGTTTTCTCAAATAACACTATGTTTCTTGATTTTTAAGAAAGAAGAGAGAAAGCATGTTCTTGCATGGCTTTGGTGTGGTTTGAAATTGCAAACAAGACCTCTATTTATAGGTCACAAGTTCTGAAAGATAAGTGAGAAAGTTTGGCTTTGGTATTTACAACTTGCCTTAGAGGGCAAGGAAGTCATTTTTGCATTAACCATGGTTAAATCTTACCTTGATCCTATCTCAATGTAATTACTCTTCCTCTGATATTTATCAGTCCTATCTCACTTGGCAAGGTGGCATGCTTCTAGAAAGAAAGAAAAACTCAAAATGACCTATAATTTTGAAAGTTTGTACTTGAAATTCAAGGATTTTGGAGCTCTAAGTTTCAAAATCAAAAGTATAGCTAGACTCCATGGATTTGAGAG
The DNA here is from genome assembly GCA_021764765.1 of Vicia sativa. Taxonomy (NCBI): domain Eukaryota; kingdom Viridiplantae; phylum Streptophyta; class Magnoliopsida; order Fabales; family Fabaceae; genus Vicia; species Vicia sativa. The sequence continues at coordinate 138,968,074 of CM038793.1, read as the reverse complement.
TTCTTCGACATTTTGGAAATCTTGTTTCAAGGGCTACAACTTTCATGTTTTGAGTTTTTTCCAATTCAAAGTGGAACTATGTGAAAAAATGTCATGAAGTTTGGAAAAAGTAAGAAATTTTAACACTGGAAAAATTTTCTAAGTGTTGAAAATTTTGACTTTTTGTTGACTTTTCCAAATTTCTTGATTTTTTATGATCATGATGGATCATTTGAAGTATTTTGATGATTGAAAAAGTTTTGTCTTGAAAAAGTTGACCAAAAGTCAAAGTTTGACTTTTCTGTGTAGATGAAATTTCATCAGATGTTTCAGAAATTGACTGATGAATCCTGTGAACTTCTGTGATGTTTTTGAATCCAGAAATTAGGTCAACATGTTGTATTTAAGATATGAAGATCAATCTCTACTCAAAAAAGTCATTCATTGATCAAAAAATCAGAGATTGCTCATGCTCGATGAAAACCCTAATTGGTCGATCCTTGATAGATCATGAGAAAAATTTTGATATCAAGATACATCAAATGAAGTGAGTAAGACTCAAACCCTAATTGCTTGCCTCTTGAATCAGATGAAAATTTGATGAAACCCTAATTTTGACCTGTGAAATCCACACCCGATTAATTCTGTTCTGGATTGTTAAAGATGAAATAATGAAAATGTGAGGTGGTATATTAGGTCAAAAATTGGGGTATGACAGATGCCCCTATTTAAGTTTCTTTAACCTGAGATATGAAGATGAAGATCTTCGTTTTGATAGGTGTAAAGAGACTTAAATATCGAATCTGTAAATTTTGGACCTAAGATACCAAAAGTGCGGATGATGCAAAATGATTGTAAAGGTTTCACCGGATGATATCAAAGAAATGACATGGTGGGGAAAAATTTGTGAGGATGACTCGATCTGTTTAAGAAAAGAGGATCCTGTTTGTTGGGAAACATGCAATATGTCTCGCTGGGGAAAAAGAGATTCACAAAAAATGTGAATATCTATTTCGCTTTGGGAAAACAAAGAGATTACCTTACATCGACCTTGTGACAATGTTTAAGGTATCGAAGATGATATTACCAATTATCAGCCTTGTGATAGTTCATGGTAATAAATTCTGAAGATATTACCAATTATCAGCGAAGGGATAACTATAACAAGGTAATTCTTGAGAAAATTTACCTCAGTATTCAGCCTTGTGAATAACAGACAAATGATGGAAACAGAACTCAAACGAGTTCTGAAGATATTACCAATTATCAGCGAAGTGATAACTATAACAAGACAAATCTTGAGATATATTACTGAGTATTCAGGTTTGTGAATAACAGTTAATAATGGAAACAGATCTTAAACGAGTTCCTATTTTCACAGATACAATCTTGCCGAGGATCTCTCTCTTTAGAAGATGCGGGCATTTTGATTGAAAGACACAGGTTTTCTTTTAGACAGAAAGACAACTGTGGAAATTTTGAACTGTCATGATTTGAATTTGTTAAGAAGAAACAATCATTTTATGCTCAGTTTCAAGATAAAAAAGAAATAAGCAGCTCAGATGATGAGACTATTGTTTAGTGTTTTGTTGGTTAGAGACAAGGTTCTATCTAGGAATGAACTGGAAAGAAACGGTCAATCAAGACATTGTTCCTAATGAGGAATGCTCTCAGCTGGGGAACATGATAGAGAAAAGATGTATTTCTCTGCTTGGGATAATCTGCTGGAGAGACGACATACCCACATGAGTAAATGTAATCTAAACCAGTGATATGGAAAATTCTGAAGAATTTTCCAGTGATATGTAATCTGAAGAATGTCCAACTGTGCTTGTTGCTTCAGAAGAGTTGATTGAAGATCCGTTGATGGAAAATTCTTCAGATTGACGATGTATAAACTGATTGCAGTTACTTTGTCATTCATTTTTTTTGTATCCTCATTTTTTGCCTAGATTGCCTTTTCAGGTTTTCAATCTATCAGGATAATTTCTGTTTATTGCCTCTAATTTTTGCCTGGACCGCCTTTTCAGGTTTTCAATCCACCGAGACGCTCATTTTTGCCTAAGCCGCCCTTTTCGGGTTTTCGACTTACCGAGCTGTTCTTTGTTTTTTTTTTAGACAAAGTATTTCTTGACTGCATCGGCATTCACAGGATGCGGGAGTTCATCACCGTCCATGGTTGTGAGAATCATAGCACCGCCAGAAAAGCTTCTTTTGACGATGTATGGGCCTTCGTAGTTAGGAGTCCATTTGCCCCTAGAATCTGGTTGAAAAGACAGAATCTTTTTAAGCACGAGGTCTCCTTCTCGGAATTCACGAGGTCGGACCTTTTTGTCGAAAGCTTTCTTCATCCTTCTTTGATATAGTTGTCCATGACATAGAGCGGTCAGACGCTTTTCTTCAATTAAGTTCAGCTGGTCATATCTGCTTTGACACCATTCGGCCTCAGATAACTTAGTTTCGATGAGAACTCTCATTGATGGAATCTCGACTTCTACGGGGAGCACTGCTTCCATGCCGTATACTAGAGAAAAAGGAGTTGCCCCTGTTGAAGTGCGTACTGAAGTACGATACCCATGCAGAGCAAATGGCAGTATTTCGTGCCAGTCTTTGTAAGTGATGACCATCTTCTGGACAATCTTCTTGATGTTCTTGTTGGCAGCTTCAACGGCATCGTTCATCTTTGGCCGGTAAGGAGATGAGTTATGATGCTCGATCTTGAATTCCTCACACAGTTCTTTCATCATTTTGTTGTTCAAGTTCGATCCATTGTCTGTAATGATCTTACTTGGAACTCCATATCGGTAAATGAGGTTGTTCTTGATGAACCTCACAACCACTTGTCTTGTGACATTGGCGTAAGATGCTGCTTCGACCCATTTGGTGAAGTAATCGATAGCCACTAGAATGAAGCGATGTCCATTGGACGCTTTTGGTTCGATCATCCCGATCATGTCGATGCCCACATGGAGAAAGGCCACGAGAGAGAGAACATTGAGTAGAGTCGGAGGCACATGGATCTTATCTGCGTAGATCGGCGTTATGACATCTTTTGGCGTGTTTACAATCGGATTCCATTGTTATCAATAGTATCCTGCTCTCAAGATTTTTGGATATTGCATGGCCATTGAATGAGTTCAAAGGATCCTTCATGTACTTCATGGATTATCGTATGCGCCTCATGCACTCGGCGCATCGGCGGGACCATGTCGAAGTTTCTTTTGTACAGGATCTTCATTCGGGAAGAAATTTCTAGAAAGCCTCCTTAGGGTTTTCTTATCCTTGTACGATGCCCCGAGTGGGTACTCTCGTGTTTGAAGGAAACGCTTGATGTCGTGGAACCACGGTTTATCGTCGAAGACTGCTTCAGTTGTGAATACATATGCTGGTCTTTCAAGGCGTCTGATACAGATCTTAGGCATATCGTTCCAATGGTTGACTTTGAACCTGGAAGATAGAGTAGCCAAGGCGTCTGCCATTCGATTCTGATCTCGAGGGATATGATGCAGTTCAACTTTGTTGAAGAAAGTCAATAAACGTCTCGCATAATCTATGTTGGGAATCAGACCAAGATGATGAGTTTCATATTTGTCTTTGATTTGGTTGATTACAAGGGCTGAATCTCCATATATGTCAAGGATCTTGATCCTCAAGTCGATGGCTTCTTCGATACCCATGATACAAGCTTCATATTCTGCGATGTTATTGGTGCAATCAAATAGTAATCTGGCTGAAAATGGGATATGAGAACCCTCGGGAGTGATGATGACTGCCCCAATTCCATTTCCAAATACATTAACTGCTCCATCAAAGATTAAGCCCCATCTAGATTCTGGATCAGGACCTTATTCGGGCAGCGGTTCGTCACAATCTTTCATCTTTAAGTACATAACATCCTCGTCTGGGAAGTCAAACTTGAGAGATTGGTATTCGTTGAGCGGCTGATAAGCCAAGTGAACGGCGAGAATGCTTCCTTTGACCGCTTTTTGAGCACGGTACTGGATGTCATATTTAGATAATAGCATCTGCCATCGAGCAATTCTTCCTGTTAAGGCAGGCTTTTCAAAGACGTACTTGATCGGATCCATTTTGGAGATTAACCAAGTCGTGTGATTGATCATGTACTGGCGGAGTTGTTTTGAAGCCCACACCAAAGCACAACATGTTTTCTCGAGCATGGAGTAACGAGTTTCACAGTCTGTAAACTTTTTACTCAAGTAGTAGATGGCATGCTCCTTCTTACCGGTTTCATCTTGCTGTCCAAGCACGCAGCCCATGGAATCTTCTAGCATGGTAAGGTACATGATTAATGGTCTTCCTTCGACTGGAGGAATCAGTATTGGTGGTTCTGACAGGTATTCCTTGATACTATCAAACGCTTTTTGGCAATCTTCTGTCCACACAACCTCTTGATTTTTGCGGAGAAGCTTGAATATCGGCCCACAGGTAGCAGTCATTTGTGAGATAAATCTGCAGATGTAATTCAACCGTCCGAGAAATCCTCTTACTTGCTTTACCGTATGTGGCGTAGGCATTTCTTGGATAGCCTTGACTTTGTCAGGGTCAACTTCAATACCTCTTTGACTGACAATGAAACCTAGGAGCTTTCCAGATCTTACCCCAAAGGTGCACTTGTTAGGATTCAGGCGAAGTTGAAATTTCCTTAGTCGCTGAAACAACTTCAAGAGATATTCTATATGCTCTTCTTCAGTGTCAGACTTTGCTATCATGTCGTCTACGTAGACTTCGATCTCTTTGTGCATCATGTCGTGAAAGAGAGTAGTCATCGCCCTTTGGTAAGTTGCGCCTGCATTCTTTAATCCCAAACGGCATTACTTTGTAGCAAAAAGTGCCCCATGGCGTGATGAAGGATGTCTTCTCCATGTCTTCGGGAGCCATTCTGATCTGATTGTAGCAAGAGAAACCGTCCATGAAGGAAAAGATGTTGAATTTTGCAGTGCTATCCACTAGCATGTCGATATGCGGTAGTGGGAAATCATCTTTCGGACTCGCTTTGTTCAAGTCTCGGTAATCAACACACATTCTGACCTTTCCGTCTTTCTTTGCAACAAGCACTATGTTGGCTAGCCATTGAGGATATTCATAGGTGACGAGGAAACCTGCGTCGAGCTGCTTTTGAACTTCCTTTTTGATTTTGTCGGCCATTTCAGAGTGAACTCTCCTCAGTCTTTGTTTAACTGGTGGACACTCCGGTTTTAATGGCAAGTGATGCTCCACGATGTTGGTATCTAAACCTGGCATGTCCTGGTAAGACCAAGCAAACACATCAACATATTCTTTGAGAAGATTTATCAGTTTTCCCTTGACGTTGCTGTCGAGCGAAGCTCCGATATTCACTTCTTTTTTGTCTTCTTCAGAACCCAAGTTGACTGCTTCTAGATGTTCTTTGTGAGGCTGAATGATTCTTTCCTCGTGCTTAAGTAGTCGAGAAATCTCATCCGGGATCTCTTCTTTAACTTCTTCCTCGGCGACTTCACTGTGGATTTCAAAGTTAGGAGAGAGCATAGAGTTATTGCTTTCAATGGATTTGTCCATCTGTTAATCTGCATATTTGATTTATGTTTGATTAATTATTGAAGTTTTTTTTTTGGAAAAAGTTAATGTGAAAGTGTGCAGATTATTATTGAAGATTTTTATTGTGTTTTTTAGGATTATCATTTCCAAGAAAGGGTAAAAATGAAAACAAACACAAAGTGTGGAATCAAAACAACGCGTTTTATTTATGATTCACAATATGAAACAGGGCCCTAAAATACAAACTCATTTGTCTTGGGCAAGACAAAGAGAAATTATTTAAAAGCTAAACCCTATAAAACATCTCTTCGCTTTGGGTGAGGCGAGAGTTCAAAATAAAAGCAAAGTAAACTACTTAGAACTATGAACATTAGTCCGAACTTCAACAGGTTTCCAGTAGTGGCGAACTCCTTGGAAGTCGAGGTACTCTGGTAGTTTTCCATTTGGTTTAACCCTTGAGTAGACTTTGGTCGTTGGTTGAGCAGGCTTTGAAGATTCTGGACGACGGACCTTGCCCTTTGTGCTGCTGAAGCGATCTTCTTCGGCTTGATGAACAGATCGGGAAGTATGGGATACAACATATGTACTTTCTTTTGGCATTTGCGTTGACTTCTGGGGATGTACCCTCCAATCTTCCGAGTGTAGAGACTCATTGTCGGCGACACTTTCTAATTCATATCCCGAGTCGTATCCTTGATCTTCAGTAATCACGTTGATGTAGTGATAGTTAGGATCTATTTTAACAAACTCCACGGACGTATTAAAGCAGAGATCTTCATTCGGAACCTCAATTGGTTGATGAGATCCGGAAGATGTGTACACTTCTGGTTGACTAGGGTATTCAAAAGAATCTCCCCATCCGGTGGGCTGGATATCTTCAATTCTGATTTTTGAGCTTTCTGGCGCAGTATATTTCACCATATAGTCAAACTTGCCACTTGGTTCTCCCAAGGTATCCCAAACTTCAGAAGGGACAGGCGGATTTTCATTCCTTTGTAGGGACATGCCTTTGAATTGCTCAGTTGGAGGATAGTACGGTGCATAAGATTCTTCCTGAGACACATATTCAGGGTTGTTTAGATAAGTGCTACACTCTTCAGATCCAGAGAGATCATCTTTATCACCTTCAATGGTAATAACATTAACCTCTTGAAGAACAGGGTTTAAGAAACCCCCACTGTTGAATACTTCTTTGATCGGACGAAGTGCTTCATCCCTTTGCTTGTCTTTGGAGAATACGGGTGCGAACCCGAGTCCGGCTTTTGCTTCGTTGTTGACAGGTTTGATTACTTGTCCCCAACCTTCAGCATTGCCATCTTTCATTATTTATGCCGCTTCTTTATAAGAAGAGATAGATGATCTACTTTTTCTAGTAGATTCATCTTCTAACGGATGTCCTGGGAGACGTGTCCCTTCAACGTCGTTAGCTGTGATGAAAGAAAAACTGGACAAATGGCTTATTAGTAAAGCTTGTTCACCGATGATAGTTACTAGCTTCCCATTTACTGTGAATTTCAGTTTCTGATGGAGAGTGGATGTCACAGCTCCTGCTTCATGGATCCATGGTCTTCCTAGCAAGCAACTGTAAGCAGTTGGCACGTCCATGACCTGGAAAGTGATTTGGAAGGTATGCGGACCAATTGTCATCGGGAGATCGACTTCCCCAATAACTGACTTCCTTGACCCGTCAAAGGCTCTTACCACTATGTCATTGAACTTCATCGGTGTTCCTTTGTATGCTAAACGAGCGAGAGTCATTTTTGGCATTACGTTTAAGGACGAACCAGTATCTACTAATACATTGGACAAGGAATCTGATTGACAAATCATTGAGATATGCAGAGCCAAATTGTGATCTTTCCCTTCCTCTGGAAGTTCCTCATCACTGAAACTTAGATTATTGCAAGCTGTTATGTTGCCCACAATTCCTCCAAATTGGTCTGTGGTTACATCATGATCTACATAAGCTTGATCTAGTACTTTCATCAAAGCTTCTTGGTGAGCTTCGGAGTTCCAGAGTAGATATAGTATAGAAATCTTGGAAGGAGTCTGCATCAGCTGATCCACGACTCTGTACTCGCTTTTCTTGATTAACTTTAGTATCTCATCAAAATCTGTGTTGACGTTGGTTCTATCAGGTGGACCAACATTTGTGCTTGGATTAACAGCGGGAATCATTGTGGGATTCTCGGGACATACGTTAACTCGATTTTGTCTAATAACAGGAACAACAGCCGGTCTTGGTGGCAACAGAGTATGTACTCGTCCACTTCGTGTTACTCCTCCTATCTCAGTTATGTTGACATTCGCTGGAAGAGTTGGCATGGGTTTCTCCTTTCCATCCTCTATCACAGTTGCATTGTATTGATAGGGAATCGCTTTATTAGAACTGTACGGAACAGCACCGGGTAAGCAAATCACCAAAGGAGACCCTGGAACGTTTGAACCGTTGTATTCAATCTCCACATGCTTGGGTACATTGAAACAGGGGACGATAACGTTTACTTCGGGATTTTCCGAGTTGATATCTGAGACTAAAAGCTCATGCGGAAAATGCCCTACTGTATTCACGTCATAATCATCTCTGTTTCTATAGATCTATATGTCACCAATGTCTAGCAATCGTTGAATGTCTGCTCTTATGGTAGGACACCCTCGAAGATCCTTGAAGCAGATGTTGCAAGCCGCGTAATCGTGTTTAGTGAAAACGCCCATTGTACTGTATGTATCATGGAGATGTACTAAGTTTCCTCTGATCAGATTCACATCTGTGACAAGATACCGATCTGTATTTCTTAGTATCAAATTCATATTATCCACTATGGTGGGAAGTGGATTTGCTTGCGTTGGTTGTATTTCTAAAGGAAGAAGATTAGACTTTACTAATCTCTTTACTTGACTTTTAACGCTATGCAATGCTCAAGATCATGGCCCGATGCCCTTGATGAAAAGGGAAGATCGTCGCTTTGTACCACCATGGCAATTTTTGGCAGGAGGTGGTGACCTTGTCTGTCGAGATTCCTTTCTATTAATGCGGGGTATAGTTTTGTATACGTCATTGGAATTGGGTCAAATGTGAGACCAGGCGCGGTTTTGATTGTTAAAGCTGAGCTGTTGGCGAGGCTGTTGAGTTTGTTGGAGCTGAACAATTCACGTGTTGGTTGTGTTAACGGTAGTGCTATGGCTACTACATCCTTGTTGGTGACATTCTTTCGCGGTTTCCTCGGGATACCATCCCTATGTCATGTTCCTTTTTCTTTGGGCTGGTTCCAACCTTCTTAGTTCCACTAGAGTTCCTATTTCTCTAGTCAGGCGTCCGGTTCGAACTCCTTCCTCTAGCCGCATTCCCATGCTTACCATCTCGGTGAAATCTCCGGGAGCGCTAGCGATCATTCGTTCGTAGTAAAATGGACCGAGAGTGTTTAAGAACACTTTGGTCATCTCCTTCTCTTCTAATGGTGGGTTGACTTGGGCAGCAATTTCCCTCCATCGTTGAGCGTATTCTTTGAATGTCTCTCTTTCTTTCTGGGACATGGAGCGGAGTTGATCCCGATCGGGAGCCATATCCAAGTTGAACTTATATTGTTGTACGAAGGCTTCACCCAAATCATTGAATGTTTGGATATTCGCGTTGTCTAGCCCTATGTACCACTTCAGTGCGGCACCGGTGAGACTGTCTTGGAAATAGTGGATTAACAACTGGTGATTGTCGTTGTACGTAGACATTTTTCTGGCGTACATTGTAAGATGACTCTGTGGACAGGAGTTTCCTTTGTACTTTTCAAAGTCAGGGACTTTGAATTTTGCAGGTATCCTTACGCGAGGAACTAAGCACAGATCATGGGCGTTCTTCCCAAATAATTCTTTTCCACGAATTGTTTTTATCTCAAACTGCATTTTGAGGAGCTGTTCCTGGAGATTCTCCATAGAACCACAAGGATTCGTGTTGTCGCCTGGAATATGGTGAACTTCTTCGTCTGCAGTAGGGTGTACTACGGAAGTTGAGTTCGTCATGATCGGTTGAGAAACCGTCATAGTAACTTGCAGAAAAGTTACTCCATGCTGCGGAGTAAGTATTGAGTTATGCAAAGTAGGTGCTTCAAGCGTGGTTGTTTGTATCTGAGAAGTCGGATGCCGAAATTGAAAGGCATGCCCCATGGATAACCTTCTGGCATACTGAAGGGTGAACTACTGGCTGCAACAGTTGAAACTGGAGTAGTAGTGACCTCTGAAATCGCCGCTTGATTTTGATTTCGATGTAAACTAGCGACTTTCTTGCTGCTGCAATTGACCAAAGAAGTGAGTCTCTCCACCTCTTCTTGCAGTGTTGTCACTGTTCTACAAAGCTCAACATTTTCTTGATCAAGTTCTTCCATTACTTTCCTTCTTTTTGAACATGTATTGTATGTTCGAGTTTGTTGTGGACGTGGTCGAGAAACTCTAAGATGTGATGACTTGCGATCTTTTCCTTTATGGAAAAAATTCCAAAGATCAAACTCTAGACAATAGACTCAAAATGCAAAGTATGATGCATGATTATGAATGCAAAGAGAAGGAATTTCCAAAGAATTTACGCTAAAAGAGAAATTTCTAGCAAATATTTGGATGGAAAACACATATTTTATTAATTATTGAAAGAAGATTACAACAATTTTATTTTTGAGCATTGCTCACACAAATGATAAAATAAATGATAAAATTACAAACTAAACTAATTAATCGTCCTCGTCGGATGAAGATCCAAAGGCTTGATGTAGTTTCAACTTCAGGATTTCCTTTCCATAGTGAGCCTTCAGGATCGCTGGTTGTCATTTCCTCAAGCTTTCTTTTCCTTTCTTTGATGTATCTTTTGATCGCGTTATCTTTCTGGCGAATCTTCTCATCTTTCTCCATGAGCCATTCATCCTGGAAGTAAAGCGTCTTTTCATGATCTTTGACTTGCTTCTTGAGCTTCTCATTTTCGAGATCATTCTTAAGGAACTTGTCTTCCAAAGCTTCTTTCTCAAGCGTCATCTTGGCCAAAGCTTCTTGGTATTCTCCCATAGTCTCGATGGGAAAATTTGTTGATTTGGAAGCTGTTGAGAACATGGGTTCTTCGTAAGCATAAGGCATTCGAAATTCTTTTGCTCTTTTCTTCATCCAAGAAGTGTAGATTTCCATGGCTACACAATTCTTTACTTTACCTTTTTCCTTCCTTCGGATGTGATGCCAAGCTCTGATCATTCTGGCTTTCAAACCTTGGGAATCCTCCCCTTCATGATAGAAATAGCTCTCTACTGTAAATTCAAGAGGTTAACTAGAGTTTGCGTATCCGAGTTGACGTCTCGCCAAGAATGGGTTGTAGTTGATTCCTCCTTTTGTACCGATGAGAGGTACGTTGGAAAATTCTCCACAGCTCTCAATGATTTCCATTTCATTGTCTGCCAAGGTATACCAATGGATATCGTCGTTTGTAAGAGACATGAGTCTTCGAGACCAATGCCAATCGTCTTTGTTTTCACAGAAGATAGGAGATTTAGGCAAGTGTGAGACAATCCATTTGAAGAATTGAGGTACACAACACACAATAGTTCCATCTCCTTGACGATTCCTATGGTGAATGGAGAAATACGTGTCACCAAGCAGAGTGGGAACGGGATTTCCAATCAGAAAGATCCTTATGGCGTTGATATCAACGAAACTTGGGACGTTGGGAAACAACACCAATCCATAGATGAGTAAAGCTAAAATAGCTTCAAAGGCTACCATACTATCGGCTTCAGAGAATTTGAGAGCCTTCTCCATTAGGAACTTCGAAGTTAGTCCTAAGAGTTTTCCTTTGGTAGTGAGGTTTTTGTCTATCTCAGATTTCTTTAAGTGACTCATTGTTGCAATGACTGGTGACTTAGGAATGGCTTCCAAACCATTGAAAGGCACCTTGTCTGATACTGAGATACCTAGTATGTGCGCGTACTCTTCCAAAGTAGGCATCAACTGATAATCAGGGAATGTGAAACAGCGATAGACTTGATCGTAAAACTGAACAAAAGTTTTGAGAAGTCCTTCATCAACGTTAGTGTTCAGAATAGTTAAAAGAGTTCCATAGCGTTTTCTGAAATCCGAGGGATCTTCTACCAAGGATGCTAACTCTTTTAACTTTCCTACATCAGGAATTCTAAAACTGTATCTCTTGGTGAATCTTCCTCTGACGTCCATCACTCTAACCTAAAATATTTACAAAGAAAAAATCTCTAAATTCTTTAGAAATGAGAAGAGAAAGGAAGTTTTGGAATGAATGCATGAATGCTACAAACATGGTTAGTAGTTATACACACGGTCAAGCGTTCGAAGTCACGAGCATGAGGCCAACGATAAGAACCAAACGTGGGTAAGTTCTAAGGTCTTATTCATCGTGAAAGCGGGTTCTCGATAATACTGACTCAACGCTTCTCTTTGAAATATTATCGGTTGTTGAATACTCGAGTCAATAATATTTTTCAAGAAAAACTACTTTGATCGTAGTCTCGCATGACAATTATTCTAGGCTTACGCCCGAATAATTTCTGCACTACATCCTAAATGGCCAGGATGGGTTATGTGTTCTCTGACCACTCGACCGTTAGTTCTCTTGAAAGCAACATGTCTTCACAAATACTTGCTAAACACAGATACCCCCAAGACAACCTCCACTGAGAGAGGGATCTCAAATTAAATCCGTAAGTACTGAGACTTCTCACAAGTTAATAGGACTATACCCCCACTTAGATCTTAAAATGTTTCTTAAATCCGGGTTAGGATTTCTTTCCATCGAGATGAAATCGCGAAACACACAATAAAGAAAAAAAAACATATGCACATATGGCTTAACCTTTTTTTCTTTTTGAAAACAAAAAAGCTTGGTGCTCTTGAGTCACATTTTTTGAAAATCAAAATTTCAACGTACACCCCATGAGTCTCCATTTTCTGTTCGGTGTTAAAGTGACGCTGGGGAATCGAATATGAATTCAGTTCTACGGCTCGAAACAATTACTCTTTTATTTGTTTATAAAGATGCCATGAGCATCAAGCTTTATTATTTTCAACACAAGAAATTATGATTTAATGATTATGAAAAGGGAAAGTTGTTAATACCCTCAATTGATATGATATGCATTACACTAGCAAACTAGGCGTAACGCATTGGGGAGATTCGGGTAAGGGGTTTGTTATATAAAGGAATAGATGGAGCACCCTAAATATATATAGTTATCTATAGCTTTATATATGAATACGTTTGATATGTTTGTGTGTTTTAAATTGCTATTTCTATGATTGGGAAAGTTTCTCCTTTGGGATTTTAAGAAGGATAGATTATGTGGGATCCTAGTGTTTGTTATTATTGTGCTCATAAAGATCATTGGGATCTTCATACATATATCCTTAATGGGAATCGAGCATTTGTAGCTCGGATCTAAAGGGATCTATGGTTTGTTTGGTCTGAGAGAGAAAGAAGTTTGCTCACCAAGGATGAGACCTTGTGCCTACGTATTCTCAAAAGGATGTTGAGAAATTCAGAGCAATCGTAGTTCCCACTTATGCTAGTGGAAGCAACGGGATGTTAGTAAGAGACAAAGACAAATGTCATCTTAATGAAAAATGTATCTAATCTATTTCATCACATGCATTTTTTGAAAGGTTTGATTAATAGAATCTTTCATCTTAAGTGTCATACCCCAAAATTTGCCCTCCATCTTCTCAAGATATTTCATGCATCCATACTCAAGTTCCTCGGATTGATCAGACAAACCTCTCCTAGACAATCAACCCAAACTAGGGTTTGGTGATTCTCAGATCAAGATGGACTCCCAACATCTCCAATGGTCTTCATGCTTCCTCATATACTTCAAAGATTCTCCATGTCAAGTTTCAAGCCTCACAAGTCAAGTTTCCTCAGACAATTGCTCAGATGGTTGAAAATCAGTTGTATTGGACAAAAAGTCAACTGTGGTCAACATACAGTCAAACTTCATGATTTTTGGTCAACATCCTCATTTTGAAGTTACAATCATCATTTGATCAAGGGTTGATCATGATTCATCAAGAAAACTCAAGATTTGCTCAAAAGTCAAAATTTCTAAATTAGGGTTTCTTAGTGAAAAGTCATTTGGTAGCATAACTTCTTCATAATTTTTCCACCACCTCTTGTTTTGAAGGAAATTCAATTCTTTACAACTTCATGTCGCACAAGAATGTTCAAAAAATGCTTCATTTGGAAGATATGGATCAAAATGTTACAGGTCCTTTTCAAAGTCAACAAAAAGTCAACATTTTGTTTTGAAGATATATTGAGTATGGAAACTCCAATTGAGATGAAACCAAAGAGGTTGATTAGAGGACTCTTAGAGCTTTCCAAAAAGTCTAAGAACACTCAAAAATGTGGAAAATTGAGCAAGATACACTATACAGAAGTTGGGCATTTTTGGACAATTGCACAAAACGAGATATTGGTCAAAATGCAAAATTTTCCAAATGGGCCTATAATCTTATGATCCAACGTTGTTCATGATGTTATTTGTGACCCATTGATGCTTGGCCATGGCAATTTTCTATTTTATTAATTTATTTTTGGATTTAAAACCATTTAATTCAAAATTAAATTATATAAAATATGAAAATAAGATATTTTTCCAAAAGGAGTGATTTTATATTAAACTTGAGGTCCAAGGAAGCCCATGATACATGCCAATTTCGTACTTGATCTTACATTAAAGAGAAAATCAAATTTTCTCCAAAATTTGATTTTAGTTGAAAATTATTCAATGCACATTCAAAACCAAATCTTTTTCCTTCTTTTTCCTCTCCTAATTCACTCTATAAATAGCCAGCAAGCTGTATCACAAGCCACACGAAACCCTAGCCCTTACAACAACCTACACTTTGCCAAAATTTTCCAAAAATTGGCAAAAATCGAAATCCATCTTGTTCCTTGACGTCCCAGCAAGCAAAATCAACCCTTACTTGAAGCCAAACCATCCAGAATCGTGCCCAATACATTGCTCCGATTTGGTAAACTTTCAAAATTCGAATTTTGTTTTTCATGCATTATTAATGTTGTTTGTGTGTTTGTATCAATTCAGGGTGATTGTTAGGTCATGTTTGAACCCTCACATGCAAGCTTGAACGTCCAGAAACCATAGTGCCATGATTAGGGCTTCACGAGCTGTTTGAATCGAACTGGCTTGTACGAGCATTTTTAGGGTAAACTAATGGTGCCATTGAGATCGCAGCCTTCGATTTAGGGGGGTAGGGTACCTCTTGTTCTTTTATTTCGCGTATTTTTTCAGGTTTGGAGATTGAGGCTGCCGGAGAAGACGACCAGAGCTAGGGCTCCGGCGTCGTGGACTTTGTTGACCGGCGAGGAGATTGTATGGCGTTTCTGGCTTCTCTGATTCGTCCATCCAAAACCATGGGGTCCTGTTCGCGTTAAAAGGTGACGCGCCTGAGGATGCGAACGTGAGTTCGGATCTTCTGGTACGCAACGATTTAAATCTTTTGATTTGTTTATAAAGATGCCGCGAGCATCAAGCTTTATTATTTTCAACACAAGAAAGATGATTTAATGATTATGAAAAAGGGGAAAGCTGAAATACCCTCAATTGATATTGGTATGCGTAACGACTAGCGCAAACTAGACGCAACGCATTGGGGAGATTCTGAGTAAGGGGGATTGTTATATAAAGGGAATAGATGGAGCACCCTAAATATATATAGTTATCTATAGCTTTATATATGAATATATTTGATATGTTTGTGCGTTTTAATTGTTATTTCTATGATTGGGAAAGTTTCTTCTTTGGAATTTAAGAATGATAGATTTATGTGGGATTCTAGGTTTGTTATTATTGTGCTCGCAAAGATCTGTGGATCTTCTGCATACATATCCCCTAGTGGGAATCAGAGCATTTGTAGCTCGGATCTACAGGGTTCTATGGTTTGTTTGGTCTGAGGGAGATAGAAATTTGCTCGGCAAGGATGAGACCTTGTGCCTACGTATTCTCAAAAGGATGTTGAGAAAGTCAGAGCAATCGTAGTTCCCACTTATGCTAGTGGAAAGCAACGGGATGTTAGTAAGAGACAGACAAATGTCATCTTAATGAAAAATGTATCTAATCTATTTCATCACATACATTTTTGAAAAGTTGGTTGATTGATAAAAATCTTTCATCGTAAGTTATAGGTGTTTTGCTTGAGTGTACAAGCGTTACCACTTACATGTTTAAGAAAGATGTTTGAAAAAGATGATTGAATATTTTAACTGTAAGTATTGGGTGTTTTGCTTGAGTGTACAAGCGTTACCACTTACTGTTAATAGATGTTTTTTGTTTGAAAACAGTTTGAAAAAGTTTGAAAAGTTTTTGACTGTATGTGATGTAGTAGATGAGATACTTCTTCCATAGAGATGATAGATGTCTAAATCTCAAGGAGAAATTGATTGGATTTAAGGGATGCTTTTAAGAAGCCCGTGGGTCCTTGTATTGTTAGCGAGGAGGCATTAAGGGTCATCGAGGGTCCTTGTATGAAGCTCAAGAGGAAGCTATAGGGTATGGCTGTCTTTGGCTTGAAAGGGATTTCACCGAAATCATCCTTTACTGAGTAAGAGCAACTTCACCGGGAAATTTTACTCATTGGGGAATTTGAAAGTGATTTCACCGGGAAACCATCCTTTCAGGGTTCTATCTTAGCGCGGGTGATTCTTTGTATTGGAAGCCCAAGAGGAAGCTGTTAAGAGATTTCCTATCTCTTTCATTGTATGATGCCAGAAGAGCTAAACTCAATGAGGAGTTCTTTTGAACGAAGCCCAAGAGGAGGCTGACTCAACAGGGGAGTGTTGTCTTATATGAAGCCTAAGCGGAGGCTAACTCTGTTGGGAGAGTTTCTTTGTACAAAGCCTAAGAGAAGGCTGAACTCTGCTGGAGATAAAAATATCTTGTATGAAGCCCAAGCGGAGGCTAACCCATGCTGGGGATGAGTTGTCTTGTATGAAGCCCAAGCGGAGGCTAACTCATGCTGATGATGAATTGTCTTGTATGAAGCCCAAGCGGAGGCTATACTGTGGGGAACCTATTGATTAGTCTAATTGTTATGTTATTATTAGACAGTTTGTGTAAACAGGTGTGTGTGTGATATGTATTCACAGGAGTTTATGAAGGAAATATAAACAATGCATGATGTTTATTTACAGTTTATGAAATATAAACAAGTGTCTATAAACGAGCGTTTGAAAGCAGCGTAACTTGATTATTTACAAGTTTGAAGCTGTGCAAGGAAATGAATATGTACGAGCGAGTTTTGATATGCAGACAAAGGCGGATGTACATAGGAGGTTGGGACTTATCTTGTAAGAGGCCCATTGATTTGAAAACAGTTTCACAGGGAATAATGCTTCTTTCAAAATCAATGGCATTTAGTGTAAAATGTACAGATGAAACAGAAATGATTGATCAAAGTTTTATCTGTAAAAAGTATTTTCAAAAGAAAGAGTATCTGTATTATGTACAGATAAAAGTTTTGAAAAAGAAGTATTTGTGTTATGTACAGATAAAAAGTTTGTTTGAAAATGTTTGACAAAAGTTTGATATGTACAAGGAAATATTATGTACATAAAAGAATGTTATGGGACTTATACCGTGATGGAGGCCCATTGGTTTAAAAGAAATCTTGCTCAGGAGAAACGTTCCTTTATAACCAATGGATTCGGCGTATAGACAAACGAATGAAAAACAAATGAAAGAAATTTGTTTATGTTTGAATATCGAAAAAGATGTTTTGAATATGTACAAATAAAGCTAAGTATGTACATAAAGGGTTGGGACTTACACCATAAGGGTGGCCCATGATCGATCGAGAAATTCGAGAAAGAACGAACTCGTTTTATCGTTTTGAATTGGATCGATTATGGTAAAAAGATGTAAGTTTTGATGAAAAAAGTTTTGAAGAATGATTTGAAAATGTTTTGAAGTGTGAAGTTTATTTGTGAGAAGTTTTGAAAAGAATCGGAAGTCGAAAACTTGAAAAAATTCACCTTTTAAGGAGGTTTGAAAAAGCGTTCAGAACGTCGTTTTCGGCTCGATTAAATTTTAATCAGATGAAAGTATTTTTGGATTTTTTTGACATAATCATAAAATATATATATTAAATGACAAGTGTGCAAAAAATCATCTCAAAATGAGAAGTTTTGATTGGTTAAAAAAATTGTTGAAGTTTGAAGAAAAAATATGAAAAATATTGAAGTTTGTAAAAAATGAGAAAAAGAATGGTCTTGCTGGGTTTTGAACCCATGACCTTTGGGTGGACGCGTGGCAGAAATGACTTAAGACCAAGCAGACAACCACTAGGCCAACACGTTTGGGACGTTTAGTGGATTAAAACACGCGTAGATGAAGTATTGGTTAATTTTAAAAATTTGAAAACTGAAGAACACATGAACACGCGCGAACCTGGGTTTGTGGTTTTTGATTTTCAGTTTGATGAATTCAACCTAAAATCTTCGTTTCTTGATGAAATCCCATGATGTAAACATCAAAGTTGATCAATTTTGTACCACGAATATGATTATGCATGTTAATTTCATTTATTTTAAACCCAGAATGATTTTGATTCGAAGAACACGTATGAACCCTAAAACTGATTTTTTCAAATTAAATGATGGATTGTTCATGATTGTTTGATTTTCTTGAGGGTTAAGAATCGTTTTTAGTGCAGAAAGAGAATGGCCAAGAGTTTTTGTCAAAAGATTCAAAGAATCATGAGAACCAAACTCGTGTTCATTCCTGGAAAAGTGAAGATCGAAATCTGTTCTAGAGCACTTCCAGTTGTTGTTTCTTGATCCTTAGAGCACCAACGGCATGTATGGATGGTGTATGAATGGTCTGCGCATCATGAATCAAGCTGGATCATCTTGCCCAAGTCAACCTGCATCAGTGAAAAATAGAAACTGGAAATCGATGTAAATCGTGTTACAGGTTATAACCAATGGTCTGGATCACTCATATGATGTATGGTGATGAGGTTCAAAGGATCAGAACTCAAGTTGCTCACACCAAACTCAGAATCCGATGGCTATGGCAGTTTTGCAAGCTTTGGAGCATGAAAGATGAAAACTGATTTTTAGCTTAGCTTGGGTTGATTTTAAGTTTCAAATAGATTACATGTTAGTATTAGAACATGTTAGACACCAATATACTTAAAGTTTCTCACTGATTTTCAAAAATGTAAGTTTTCACAATTTGAACAATGATTCTTGAATTTGGAGAAAGTGGAAGGAAAGCATTTTTTTGTGAAGCTTTGGTGTGAATTTGAACTTGAAATGGAAGCTATTTATAGGCAACAAGTCTGAATTTGTTAGGCAAGAAGTACATGGCATTTGGTAACTCAAAGCTTGCTTAGAGGGCAAGATGGTCATTTGGAAAGTAAAAGGAAGGTTCCCTTTTTTACCATGTGTGAATTTTCACAATTTGATCCAATCTTCAATTATATCTTCAAGCTGATATTTATCAGTCCATGATGACTCATTTTGGCAAGGTGGCAAGGTTGAATTACTTCATGATGAAGAAAACTCAAAAAATGACCTATAATTGATGTTTGAACTTTGAAAAATCAAGTTTCATGGAGCCTTTTGTTTCAATTTCAAAGACATAGCTAGCCTTCATGGATTTTGGAGTTCTTGGACATTTTGGAAAGATTTTTCCATGATCTACAACTTTCATGTTTTGAGTTTTTTCAAATTCCAATTGGAACTAGGTGAAAAAATGGCTTGAAGTTTGGAAAAAATGTGAAATTTCAACACTTAGAAATTTTTCTAAGTTATAGAAATTTTGACTTTTTGTTGACTTTTCCAAATTCTTTGATTTTTTTATGAACATGATGGATCATTTGAAGTATTTTGATGATGGAAAAAGTTTTGTTTTGAAAAATTTGACCAAAAGTCAAAGTTTGACTTTTCTGTGCAGATGAAATTTCATCAGATGCGTCTGAAAACGACTGATGAATTCTGTGAACCTCTGTGATGTTTTGGATCCAGAAATTAGGTCAAGATGTTATATCTAAGATATAATGACCAATCTCTATCAAAAAAGTCAATTACTGCTCAAAAAATCAAAGAATGCCTATGCTCGACCAAAACCCTAATTGGTCGATCCTCGATTGATCTGTGAGAAAATTTGATATCTGAGGATTGAAGGCTGATGATTTGATCAAGATAGATCAAATGGAGTGAGAAAATCTCAAACCCTAAATTGTTAGCCCTTGAATCAGATGAAAATCTGATGAAACCCTAATTTTGACCTGTGAATGCTACACTCGATCAATGTTGTTTGAGCTGTTAGTTATGCAGATGATGCAAATGTAAGGTGGTATATTAGGTCAAAATTTGGGGTATGACAGATGCCCCTATTTAAGTTTCTTTAACCTGAGAGATGAAGATGAATATCTTCGTTTTGATAGGTGTAAAGATACTTAAATATCGAGAATCATAAAATTTGGACCTAAGATACCAAAAGATGCGGATGATGCAAAATGATTAAAAAAAAGTTTTACCCTAAAGATATCAAAGAAATGACACAGTGAAGGGAAAAATTTGTGAATACGTCACGGCGGAAAAGAATGATTCACAGAATATGTGAATGTTTGTTTCACTTTGGAAGCGGAGAGATTACCTACATCGACCTTGTGACAATGTTTAAGGTAAGTGAAGATGATATTACCAATTATCAGCCCTGTGATAGTTTATGGTAATGGGTTTTGAAGATGTTACCAATTATCAGTGAAGTGATAACTATAACAAGGTAAATCTTTGAAATGAGTTGTTGCGTATTGACTTTGTGAATAACAGACGATTGTTCTATCCGAGGAATGAGCGGAGAAAAGAAGTTAATCAAGACATTGTTCTGATGAGATTATCTCGGTGGGGTGATAGAGAGAAGAAAATGCATTTCTGTTTGGGGATTTGCGGGAAAAGGAAGACATATCCTTTTGTTTGGGAATACTCCGTTGAAACAAAAAAAAGTATCTTTTACGTTTGGAGATATTCTCTGGGGATATGATATACTCGTGAGTATATATATAACCGATGATTTGAAGCAAACATTTTGAGAGATGCAAAAAATGCAATGAATGATGCTATTATGTATGAATGTCATGAATGTTATATGCATGCTAACAATACTTGACAAAAACACTAAAGGGATATTTGAGAAAAGGCTGCGTCACGATTCGAACAAATACTTGGTGAAAATTGCGGCAATGGTGCGGATATTCACTAATGAAAATTTGAGTTGCATGGTTTACACTTTCGAGAAAGGTATTTCATTGGCAACTTGGTGAGGATTCTTTTTGGATAAGAATACCGTCCTTTGATGATTCGATGAGGAGAAGGCTGTTTAGCGATTGGCGACTCAGGGATCGAAACACTCTTGGAGAAAGCGGTTGAAGTTATTTCCGTGTTCGTAGTTTCAAAGGAGAATTTTGCTTTTGTTTCAAAATTTTGAAGTAAAAATTCATTTAAAACATTTTAGTTTCAAAGAGTGATTTTCACAATAAGCGTTATTTTGCAAAAGCGAATAAAGTAGGAATTGCAAACAAAAGGCCAAGGCTCAAATTTATTGAATAGAATGGTAATCGCCAAGGCGTGATTCCATGAACTATTTACAAAAGTTGGAAATGATAATTTATTGGGAAAGAGCTACATTGAAAGCAAATAACCACTACTATCCCTAACAACTTTGAATTCCAAGCTGTGCTTGTTGCTTCAAAGAGTTGATTGAAGATCCGTTGATGGAAAATTCTTCATGTGGACAAAATAAAGACTGACTGCAGTTACTTTGTCATTTTGTATCCTTGTTTTTGCCTAGATCGCCTTTTCAGGTTTTCGATCTATCGGGATAATTTCATTTATTGTCTCTAATTTTTGGATCGCCTTTTCGGGTTTCAATCCACCGAGCGCTCATTTTGCCTAAGCCGCCCTTTTCGGGTTTTCGACTTACCGAGCTGTTCTTTTGTTTTAGACAAAATATTTTTGGCTGCGTCGGCATTCACGAGGATCTCGGGGTTCATCGCCGTCCATGGTTGTGAGTCATAGCACCCGGAGAAGCTTCTTTTGACGATGTATGGGCCTTCGTAATTAGGAGTCCATTTACCCTAGAATCATTTGAAAAGACAGAATCTTTTTAAGCCGAGGTCGCCTTCTCGGAATTCACAGGTCGGACCTTTTGTGGCTTTCTTCATTCTTCTGATAGAGTTGTCCGTGTGAGCGGTCAGGCGC
Organism: Vicia sativa; assembly: GCA_021764765.1. Taxonomy (NCBI): domain Eukaryota; kingdom Viridiplantae; phylum Streptophyta; class Magnoliopsida; order Fabales; family Fabaceae; genus Vicia; species Vicia sativa. Next base: position 138,946,284 of record CM038793.1, on the reverse strand, counting down.
TTTTCTTCAATTAAGTTCAGTTGGTCGTATCTACTTTGACACCATTCACCTCGAGATAGCTTAGTTTCCATGAGAACTCTCATTGGCGGGATCTCAACTTCTACGGGCAACTGCTTCCATGCCGTATACTAGAGAAAAGAGGTTGCCCTGTTGAAGTGCGTCTTGGTACGACACCCATGCGAGCAAATGGCAGCATTTCATGCCGGTCTTTGTAAGTGATGACCATTTTCGGACGATCTTTTGATGTTCTTGTTGAAATGGTTCATCTTTGGCCGGTAAGGGCGAGTTATGATGCTCGATCTTGAATTCCTCACACGGTTCTTTCATCATTTTGTTATTCAAGTTAGATCCATTGTCGATAATGATCTTGGAATTCCATATCGGCAAATGAGGTTGTTCTTGATGAACCTCACAACCACTTGTCTTGTGGCGTTGGCGAATCTGCTGACCCATTTGGTGAAGTAATCAAGCCACCGAATGAAGCGATGTCCGTTGGGCGCTTTTGGTTCAATCATTCAATCATGTCAATGCCCCATTGAGAAAGGCCACGGAGAGGAAGAGCGTTGAGTAGAGTCGGAGGCATGGATCTTATCTGCGTAGATCGCACTTGTGACATCTTTTGGCGTGTTTGCAGCAATCGATTCCATCGTTATCAATAGTATCCACTCTTAAGATCTTTCTGGACATTGCATGCCCATTCGAATGAGTTCAAAGGACCCTTCATGCATTTCATGGATGATCGGTATGCGCTTCTTGTCATCGTATCGAGCGAGAACCATGTCGAAGTTTCTTTTGTATAGAATATCTTCATTGAGGAAGAAATTCAAAGCCTCCTTAGGTTTCTTATCCTTGTACGATGCCCAGTGGGTACTCTCGTGTTTGAAGCGTTTGATGTCGTGAAACCACGACTTATCGAAACGCTTGTGCAAATACATATGCAGGTCTTTCAAGGCGTCGATGCGAATTCTAGGCATATCATTCCAATCATTGACTTTGAATAGGGAAGATAGAGTTGCCAAGTACGCCATCCGATTTTGATCTCGAGGGATATGATGCGGTTCAACTTTGTTGAAGAAAGTCAACAATCGTCTCATAATCTCTAAGGAATTAGACCAAGATGATGAGTTTCATACTTGTCTTTAATTTGATTGATCACAAGGGCTGAGTCTCCATATATATCAAGGATCTTGATCCTCAAGTCGATGGCTTCTTCAATACCCATGATGCATGCTTCATATTCTGCTATGTTGTTGGTGCAATCAAATAGCAATCTGGCGAAAAACGGGATATGAGAACCCTCGGGAGTAATGATGACTGCCCCAATTCCATTGCCAAAAACATTTACAGCTCCATCGAAGACTAGGCCCCATCTGGATTCTGGATCTGGTCCTTCTCCGTGTAGTGGTTCGTCACAATCTTTCATCTTCAAGTACATAACATCCTCGTCTGGGAATTCGAACTTGAGAGATTGGTATTCATTGAGCGGCTGATAAGCCAAGTGATCAGCAAGAATGCTTCCTTTAACCGCTTTCTGAACGCGGTATTGGATGTCATATTCAGATAGTAGCATTTGCCATCGGCGATTCTCGGTTAAGGCGGGCTTCTCAAATCGTGCTTGATAGGATCCATTTTGGATATTAACCAAGTCGTGTGATTGATCATGTATTGGCGAAGGCGTTTTGAAGCCCATACCAAAGCCTGACATGTTTTCTCGAGCATGGAGTAACGAGTTTCCGATCTGTGAACTTCTTACGGGTAGTAGATGGCATGCTCCTACCGGTTTCGTCTTGTCCAAGTACGCAGCCCATGGACTCTTCTAGTACGGTAAGGTATATGATCAATGGTCTTCCTTCCACTGGAGGGATCAGTATTGGTGGTTCTGACCGGTATTCTTTGATACTGTCGAATGCTCTTTGGCAATCTTCTATGTCCACACTACCTTTTGATCTTTGCGCAGAAGTTTGAATATCGGCCCACAGGTAGCAGTCATCTGAGAGATAAATCTGGAGATGTAATTCAACCGTCCGAGAAATCCTCTTACTTGCTTTTCCATACGTGGCGTAGGCATTTCCTGAATAGCCTTGACTTTGTCAGGGTCGACTTCAATTCCTTTTGATGACGATGAAACCTAGGGTTTCCTGATCTTACCCAAAGGTACATTTGTTAGGATTCGGTGGATGAAACTTCCTTAGTCGTTGAAACAACTTTAAGAGATAGTTTATATGTTCCTCTTGATTAATGGGACTTTGCTATCATGTCGTCCGTGACCTCGATCTCTTTATGCATCATATCATGAAAGAGACTAGTCATTGCCCTCACGGTAAGTTCTTTGCATTCTTTAATCCAAATGGCATTACCTTGTAGCGAAAAGTGCCCATGGCGTGATGAAGAGGTCTTCTCCATGTCTTGAGGCCATTCGATTTGATTATAACCGGAGAAACCATCCATGAAGGAAAAGGCGTTGAATTTGGCGGTACTATCCACTAGCATGTCGATATGGGAAGTGAAATCGTCTTTTGGACTAGCTTTGTTCGGATCTCGATCCACACATTCGACCTTTCCATCTTTCTTGGATACGTACTATGTTGGCTAGCCATTGAGGATACTCGAGTGACAAGGAAACCGGTCATTTGTTTTGAACTTCCTTTTAATTTTCTCGCCATTCGGGGATGAACTCTCCTCGATTTTGCTTAACCGCGGACATTCTGGTTTTAACAGAAGTGATGCTCTACTATCTTGGTATCCAAACTGGCATGTCTGGTAGGACCAACAAATACATCAACGTATTCTTTGAGAGACTTATCGGTTTGCCTTTGACACTTCTTTGGTGAAAGCTCCGATATTTACCTCTTTGCGTCTTCCTCGAACCCAAGTTGATTGCTTCTAGGGTTCTTTGTGAGGTGGATGATCCTTTCCTCGTGCTTTAGCAATCTAGAAATTTCATCGGGATCTCTTCTTCAACTTCTTCTTGACAACTTCAGAGGTTTCAAAGTTGAGAGAGGCGTGGGATTCTTGCTTTCAATGGGTTTGTCCATTTGTTTAATCGCAATTTTGATTTATGTTCGATTAAAAGTTTTATCATCATTTTTTGAAAGTTAATGTGAAAGTGTTGCAGATTAATTTTCATTATGATGATTTTTTTTTTTTTTGAAGAGATTTTTCTTTGTTTTTAGGATTATCATTTCGAGAAAGGGTAAAAATGAAAATAACACAGTGTGGAAACAAAACAACGCATTTTATTTATGTTTCACAATATGAACAAGGCCTAAAATACAAACTCATTTGTCTTGGGCAAGACAAAGAAATTATTTAAAAGCTAAACCTATAAAACATCTCTTCGCTTTGGTGACGAGTTCAAAACAAAAGCAAGATAAACTACTTAGAGCTATGAACATTAGTCTAACTTCAGCGGGTTTCCAATAGTGACGAACTCCTTGGAAGTCGAGGTACTCGGGTAATTTTCTGCTTGGTTTAACCCTCGAGTAAAATTTAATTCTGGTGAGCAGGCTTTGAAGACTACGGACGATAGCCTTTGCCTTTGAGTCTTTGCTAAAGCAATCTTCTATTAACGGTCGGGAAGTATGAGATAGCCTTTGTACTTCTGTTGATCTTTGTGTTGAATCTTGGGGATGTTCCTTCCGGTCTTGAATGAAGAACTCGTTGTCGTGATACTTTCCGCATCGTATCCTGAATCATACTCTTGATCTTGATGATCATGTTGATGTAGTGGTAACCGGGATGCGGCTTGGTGAAATCCACAGACGTGTTGACGAGATCTTCATTTGGGACCTCGATCTGTTGATTAGTTTGAGAAGACAAGTATTCCTCTTCCT